>JANIJG010019623.1:20193-35811 GCA_024611175.1 Megaceryle torquata
CCTTCTTCTTCCTTCCCCCCCCCCGCCCCCCCCCACCCCCCCCCCCCCTTTTTTTTTAAGGAGACTTAATTGCTTCGTTTCAGATGTTATGTTTAACCTCAGGAAATGGTACTATAGACATGGCAAACAACTTTCTGGTTGTTTCCAATCAGTACCATATTATAAAGTACAGCCAGTTAAGAATCCTATTCATTTTCTTACCCTGTCATCTTGATCTTATTTGAATGTCTGGGGAGCAGGAGGTGCTCACTTGGCCCCGCGTTTCAGAAGTGGGGGCAGGAGCGTCTGTGCAATGTGTTAGAGACACTGAAAGTTTTCATTTTTGACTCCTTAATGAGAGCGACCTTTGCCACGGGCTGATGAGTTCCATACCTGTCCTGGTGTGTTTTCTGAAAACATTTGACACTGCTCACAGGTTTGACGGGGATATGACTAATGAAGTCTTGGTATAAAAATAATGGGCTGCAATTGCAAGTCATTTGTGTGAAACCAAACTCCTTAAAAACTTGTCTCTGCTCACTTTCTGTTTTCTAAATGAGTCAATAATACGAATCAGATGGCTTGAAGGAATAGACCCCCAAATATTTCCTCTCTCCCTTCTATAAATTAGCTGCCATTTTGTGCAATTTTTGTTGCCTCCAGGCACGGTTCAAATTGGACTGTAGTTACTAAATTGCTGGAGCTATTGCAAAATGTGTAGGCTAATACATAATACCTTGTTTTTGTTAAATGCATAGTAACAGCTCTTCTTGTGAGGTCAAGAGGCCCAGGCTGCTACTACTTAGAATGCATAACAATTTTATGTAAAGTAACAAGGAGGCAGCAGGAGCGTGTGTTTCTGTTGCAAGTTTTAAATAATAATAATAATTTTTTTAAAAGTATTGCTTGCACCCTTTTTTTTTTTTTGTCTGCTGCAAGGGCAAAAGGATGCCTGCTGCCACCCTGTGCCGTGCTTTTAGTCCCTGCTGTGGGACTCATGGAGGGGGAATGCATCACCAGGAACCTCCCGGCCACGTTCAGGAAGGCCAGTTTGGAGATGCAGCACTGTGGCTCATCCCCCACCCTTAAAGTTTAAATTCTCTTTTTAATCGAATAGGTACATTACAAAACTAACCCTCTAGGTAGTCAACTTAGAATATATAAAACACTGCAATGGGAACAATGAAAACACTCTGAAAACTGACAAAAAGGGCTATATTCACAGATCAACTGGATGTGCCACTGATTCTTCCAGTTTTAGTACTGGTGCTGATAACTGGTGTTTAAGCCTCAGCTCTTGGAGTCACATGAATATATGAGGATTTTAAGTCTCTCTTAGAAGCAGCAATTTACAACATGGCAGAACACATGAAATTCTCACCCAAGCTACTTCAGGAACTCAAAGCCTTGAATAAAATAAATAAATAAATAAATAAATAAATAAACAAACAAAACCCATGTCCTTTAACTTCCATACTTCCAAAGCATCTGATTCATGACTCTTTTGATTGCCTGAACTGGAAAACCTGTTACAATGACTATGAAAATTTCCATCATAAACTACTCTGCTTTTATTCCAACCTGACCACTGTTCAATGACAACAGATCCATACAGGTCCTAACTTTCCCTAACAGATATATATATATTCCCATAGAAATTATTTTAAAACCTTCTCAAAAAAAAACCAAACAAAAAAACCCAAACAAAACAAAATAAAAACCAAAACAAAAAAAAACCCAAACAAAACAAAACCACAAAAAGCAAACAAACAAACATTCTGCTGGATACAGTAAAGGGAAAAAAATTATGATGAAGGCATAATCACATGTTTCAGTGGAAAAGGTGGAAAAGGGTTCATATTGTTTGGTTTTAGAACCCACATGGAGTAGAAGGGGCCACCGTCACAGGGACTGCCAGCCACCGCCGCGAGTTTTGTTTGATGTTGAAACACACAATCAAGTTATTTTATAGAAGATACTATTTTAGCCACATTTGGGTAGGCAATTGAAAGGCAAAGGTCAACATTTTTCCTTCAGTTCAGGGATGTGTATACACACACCACACGAGTACAAACACACATTGTACCCACGTACGTGTGCTTAGACCCGTGTTATGAGCGTGTGGAAGAATAATCTGCCCAGGTTACAGACATTTCCCATTACAACCTGTGAGTGGTCTCATTATATCAAAGCTCATTTGCACTCAAAATGTGCAGAGTTAGGAACACACATAAGCCTTTGCAGGACCAGGGCTTAAGTACAAACTCAACCTCAGGCTCCAGGTTTGGACACGCTGTCCTTCAGTCCTAGAACAAACACAAAGCTTCGTACCACTAAATATAACCAACATACAAGAGATTTTGGTTTGTTTTGTTTAGCAGCTCCCCTGTGACCCAACAGAAGTTATGAAATCCAATGAATGTAATAGACCGTTCATTCCCTGTGTATTGATGTGGCCTCACCCTTAGGCATATTTGCAAAATTTCCTTCTACGTAATAAAAAAATGGCACGTCAGTTGGTGCAGCCACCGTACAGAAGACCAGCACTAGTCAAACACAGGGGCTATTGGCTGCTAAATGCCTGCTGCTCCTTCAGGACAAAGGCATTCCTGGACTCATATAAAGGTGATATCCTTCTACACTGAATCTCGGTGAGGATGGGACAACTGTTTGTTGGTGGCGTTGCCCAGAGATAGGACAGTCTCTTTGTGGGATGTTTGCTCACAACACAAACCACTGTAGGTCAAGCAGACTCACAGCTACCCTTGGAAGGGCCACACGTCCCGTTTCGTCATCTTTCTTCCTGCCTAAACAAACACATCCACTGTCACTGACATCTCCTTGCCTCCAGCCCCAAGAGGCTGCCATCGAAGGGACACGCAAGAAATCCTCCCACATGCAGCTCGGCAGCAATAGCAAGACACTAGAAGCCACAGATCCCACTTTTTGCTGCTTTCATTCAAGGAATCACTAAATCCCCATCAGCCAGACTGGGTTGCTTTGCTCCTGCATCCTGCACAGATGCAGCCCAGCCCTTGAACAAGAGGATTCCAACACCCAAGTGTTCCAGGACCCCACCTCTCCCAAGCAACACCCACCTCGCTTACAGGTAGGAAGGGGACCTGTCACATGGCAAGTGCTCCTCCAGGTGCCACATCAAACAAAATGAACAACAGCCCCAAATTCTGGCATTCATATCTCTACAGCTGCCAACTTCTGTGGTCAGAAAGCATCTCGTCTAGCTTTAGGGGAGACACTTCACAGCAACTGGTGACACAGACTCTTGCTGCAATCTGTGGAAGAAGATACTTTGGAAGTCTCACCCTAGATGGATGGGTTTCTCACCAGCACCGACCAAGAGGGCTTTAAGTGTCACATCAAGCTGGACACCAAATGTTCAGACAGATCAAGCCAGCCGATATGAATCTCACCCTGTATGACAACATACAGGGCAGATCTCTCATCCTTACCTTTTTCAAAACCTCTTATGTTTTCCTTTAAAACACAGTATCAGCTATGGCAGAGAGAAGGTCCTTGGCCAAACTGTCCTTGCTCAGTGTGGGATTTTCTACTTTCTGAGCTCTGTTTTTGCTGGCTGAGGCTCACTTGTAGGTAACTCTCCACATATTTTCACCCTCCCCGTGAACCACAGTGCACATTGTAGCTAAACCTAATTTGCAGTTTGGGTACAAACGGGTAATTAGACATCTACTCCTTCCAACATTTCTGCCAGCAGTTTAAAGCGGGTACAGAATTACTAGGTGAAAATTGCACCTTACACCTTGACACCAGCTCTGGAAACGCTGGTCTTGGGACACTGGACGTTACATAAATTTATGCACAGCCAGGAAGAAAATGGTGCAAGCCAGACAGGATTCTTTTTAATATATCTCCTTAATTCAAGGGGCCTATTATACGTAGTGCTCAGGACGGGAAAAGGAAGACTTGTACCCACTTGGGGGGACGGGTTATAGTTTAGCCACCAACTTTCCTTTTTGCTCACACAAGGGCTAATTCATAGGTTAAGTGGAGGATTATAGATGATAGAAATGCAGCAGCCCTTTCCCTTTCCTCACCATGCTTTTCATGTAAAGAGAAAGAAGGCTTCTCTCATCCCTTCTGCAAAAGTGTCGACACATTTCCATAGCTCTGTGAGAGGACCTGCCATTTCTGTCACTCCACTACCCCTTGTCCCTTTGTCCCTGCAGCATCTTATTTCAGCTTGGAGAAGAATAATTCACAGCTTCAGAGATAAGACCAGATTTCCTACAAAATACTTCTGTAAGAAAAATCCTGGACTGTAACCGCACCCAGGATGACATGAACCCAGTCCTCTCTTCCACTGATTTGTGAGAGTTTTGCCACCAACTTTAAGAGAAGCAAAATCAGCCCTTTGGCAAGAGCCCGTTTTCAAAGCAACATGTTGCTTAATGCAATGGCACCTGCAAAGTCAGCGGGTACCTTTGAGCAAGTTTTGTCAGTGGGAACCAGATGACAAAGTAGAAATTCAAGCACTGGGCAAATACCAGCCTGCCTTTTGGTACTCAGCTGTAGGGTCTGTCAGAATGTTTGTCTTTGCCTGGCAAAACTGTAACCAAGTAAAAGCTTAGAGAAACTAAACAAATTGTTACAAGTTAAGGGCATAAAGCTGCAAAGATTCACACTGTAAACAAATGTGTGTGAATAGGCAACCACATTGGTCTTCTGGCAACCCAACGTTACCAATGGGAGCAAAACTCCAACCTTGGGTTTGCTTTAAAGAAACCTCTGAGGTCTTTATTTTTCCCCTGAAAACATAGGAAAAGCTACAGACTGACCCCCTTATGCATACATTGCATCTCACGTGAGCTGAACGCATACATGCTGCAGATCACTGCATTTTTTCATAATGGGTGATCATATGCTGGTGAGCACAACAGTAGATAAAGCTCCAATACAAAACTCACGTAACTTTTTTGCTGGCATGAAAATTAAGGCTTTCTCTAGTCTTCCAGTAACTCAAACAATTGCCTTTGATAGTTTCCCTTTTGTTTCTTTCAATTTTGTTTGTTTTAAAGAAATACTTGGAATTTTAGCACAGGATCTGCAAGTTGCCTTTTTTTTTTTCCTCCTCAACTCCTCCCTGTTAAAACCTTGACTCCTTTTTGAGTGCACAGCAGAGACATTTTTTGGGTTCCCCAAGAGAAGGAGGAAATGGACAAAAAAGTTAATTTGAAAAATGTATTTTGGAGAGGCGGTGTGTGTGGATAAAATACACATTCCACACTTGTTCTGGGTAAGACAGATGGGAATCCTACATGAAAGAAGCTCTTTGGGTTTAAAGAGTGAAGTAGGGAACCAAAAAATGTCCTTTTATATTAAAAAAAAAGGTTTAGGTTCATCTATACATGTTTTTTCATGCATTTTCTGTGGAAACATGGCCAAAGCTCAGGGTTTCCACCTTAGGTACATTTTCCCTAGTTAATTAAACCCTCTTTCCCCCCATGACAAATGGGCCCTTCTCAGGAAAGGGCACGATTGCAGGCACGGGTGAAGTCAAAGAGGGCATTCTTAGTGATTAGACATGAAATACGGACTTTGAAAACATTGAGATTTTGAATGTAAAGAGGGAATAACTTACTCCATCCTCGGGGTAAAGATAATTTATGCATCCTTTCCCTAAGTGAGTTTTCTCTATCTGTTTATTTTGGGTTTAAAAAGTCTATTTATCTGGTCGGGTGTACTTTTAAAAACGTACTTCCCACGGCCCTCCTCTTCTAGGTAGTGCTTACATGTTTCCAAAGCCAAATTCATTAGAAATATTGCCTCGATGATAAGTGAGCTTTCAAACATGGCATGTTTGTGGAGAAAGCATGGGCACTGTATGGGCTGAGTCTAGGGCTGGTGTCTTTGACCAGTCCCAAAAATACTACTGCAAACTGCCAACGTGCAGGATACAAAAGTCATGAATTATGAGAAAGGGACACCTAAAAATCATGAGATATTTTATATTTAATGAAATACTGGGCTTGGTGATCCAGGACATGTTTTCAAGCGCTGCTTTTCCACAAGCAGTGCTGGAAGCACTATAGTTTAAATGAAAAGTGGGGCTCTCCCAGTTTTTCTCCCTATAAAGGTCTGGGCAGGAAGCTGTCCCCAGCTGAAGCTCACAGCCTACAGGAAAATTTGGAGGGTTTATTCCTTTCATCAGAAAGGTACATCGAGCATCAAAGAAACAAGAATTCAACTGAGGAACTAGGGCAAAACACAGGGCAGAGAGACAGGCAATGGTGCTGAATATATCTGAGAGGTCCCATATATATTCAATTCCCTCCACACCCTAGAGCTCAAGGGCCACTTATTTCCTTAGCAGTGCTGTTTCTCCTTAGTTCAGATAGAGTAAGTTCCTCTGGCTTAAATGGGGAACTAATATGATCACAAGGAAAGAAAAGAAAATGAAATGAACAAAAAACCCAACTGACAAAACTGTTCTTGCTGTAGACCAAGTAACTTGGTTGTCACATGGCTCAGGGGGTACTTGCATAAGAATAAAAAAAATAAAATAAAATTCACAACCCAGCAGAAACTTTGACCAATCCACAGCCTTAGTCAGGGCCCCTGTTCTCAGTTCCCCCAGTTTGCAAAATGAGGCCATTGTAAAGCAGCCTTCTAAAGCATAGTGGAAAGATCTGTATCAGCTAGCAACCCAAATGCTACCCACCTACTGAGTGCAATTACTGAGGTTTGTAAATTTGAGGGATGGAATGTTTCATTTTCTACCAAACTGTGCATTCAAATGACTGGTTCACTTCTAACTAATCAAGCAATCCCCCACTAACTCAGATCTTCCTCCTACTGAATTTATAGGATCTCTTGTCAATCAGGTGCTTGTACTTCAAAAAGGCAGCAATTTCTGTTCAGGTGGAAAGCGACCATTTAGAAGAGATTGGTCGTGTACTGGTGCAATTTAGAACTGAGAACGCTTTTGGAACAAACAAACTACACATGGCTGTCAGTCTTCCTCAAGTTCTACAGAGATTGCAAGGGCACAGAGGGAATACAAAGACTGGTCATGATCAGAGCTGAGATATGCTGTTCACCTCTGGTTTAATTAAAAAAATAAAATAATTTATTAGATACAAGTTCGTTATACAATGCATGAGGAATCAGAGTAAGAGTTTACGCCATGGAAATACAAAGGATTCCAGCCCAGTCCCATTTTCTGTACAGATCTGAAGTGGTTTCCAGCATGTGGCTGGCAGCTTCTCCCCAGACAGCCTTCCTTGCACCTCGTGCTGCAGCGATGAGGGCTCCTTGGAGCCGATCCACCACTCACACGAGCTGTCAAGGGGAATGCCAGCTGCTTTGTTCTGATGATCATTACATACCAAGTATCAGGAATAGTGGAAAATAGCCCAAAGTGAGGCTTAAAACCAGGAATAAGCCTGACATATATATGTAGCTCTTCCTGTCATACCTTAAGGACTGTGAAATGCATTGGCAAAATCAGGCCTCGTTCCCACAGCCCTTAGTCACGTGGCAGCAGGACTGCTCACATGAGTTGGCAGTGTCTTACACAGAGACCTACAGGATCAGGCCCTTAGTGGCTTAAAAATATACTACCCACCAATAGTTACCTAATTTAGCAGAATATATTACCTCTCTGGTTCATAAATCTTAATTAAAGCTGTTAAGCTTTCCTATTATATGATCAAGAAACGCCCCATTAAAGTTAAGCAGGTTCTCCAAGTAATTATATACATTATGTGGTGTGAGCATAAAGATGCATATAGCATTCCACTTCCAATTATTCTGCATAACCTGAAAAGCACTATCTATTAAATAAAAAACTTGCAGAATTTCATTAATGCACGATTTTTTTCATCTCCCAAAAGTCCAAGCTGTCCCACAGGAGCGCGTATACTCAGTGTTGGCTCCTTATAATACAATTTAATGCTCACAAACACAACTAAAGTATTTAAGCATTTACAGAGGTTGTCATAAGTGCTTTTCTTATCTTTGATCAAATTCAAGTCTACACTTAATACAGTTAACTGTAGTTATTTAATTTCAAAACTCAAGAAACCAACCTCAAAAATTTATAACAATATAAACTTAGTTACATTGATATAGGATATGTATGCTACTGGGAAACCATTTTTCAGTAAGAAGTGTAGAATTGTAAGATCTAAAAGGAGTTCTTTTTTAGAGTAAGCATTATTTCAAATAAACTTTGTCAGATTTCAAATAATATTTTCCTATTCGTCTGCAAAATGATTTCATCATTTTTAGTGGTATATTTCAAGCCAATGCTAAATGCTACCAAAACCTAAATACGTTTTAATTATACTTTCTCTTTTGATGAGAATTTCATGTAAATACAGAACAAATATTGAACTAAGATATTGCAAATATCTTAAATACATTATTAACCAAAGCACTTCATTTCCTAGCAACTGGCTAGGGAGAATGAAATTTGGAAAATTATTCTTAGCTCCCCTAAGACACTGAATTTATTGCCTGACCACATTAACAATTAAAAGGTATATGCAAGATGTTAGATATTAAAATATAGTAGAAGAAGCTTAACATCCGCTCATATAAGGCAAGGAACCAACTCCTGCCCTCAAAAGTAACCTAATCAGGCTTGCAAGAATGTAATATTTTACTTTTAAGCAAAATATTATTCTCCAAAAGCTGCAGAGTCTCGATCGGACAAAAAAAGAAAAAAAAAAAGGGAGGAAAAAGAAAAGCATAGTGAGCAGCAGCCCTGGCTGATGCTGGTAGTGGTTGATCCAATACAGTTTCATATCACCCCTCTGAGCTGACAGTACATTATTAATTGAAACACTGGCACTGAACTATGTCCTCTTCTGTAGTAAGTATAATAATTATATCCTATAGGCAGAAACACTGTTTCCACCTCTGCCCCTAAAAAACGTAATCTACAAACAGGCATAAAAATGCACGAAACAAAATACAGCAGCACTCTTATGGTATCGGTGCTGGGGGTCTGTAAATCACGATGTATATTCTGAAGAAACAAATAAACAAAAATATCAAATATGACTTATGTAATACATCATCAAAGTAACTTTGAAATCAAGTTAACCAAGATATCTGGCTGGTTTTCTTTTTATAATCTCTTTCCTGTTTTAAATTTTTGCACAGAGGTAGCTATATAAATAATGGTATTTCCTGGAATCCCCTGAAACGTCAGACCAAACACATTTTCCAATATTAAAAGATTGCGTTCCATTATATCATTACCACTTAGGAGAGACTATAAAGTCACTGACTGAAGAGTTTAATAGCAATGTCTGATCTTTTATATATCATACTCTCACTAATAGAAAAATCGGTCTCTTCTGAAACATTAGCACGTTACCCTTTCTAGTAAAGCATATCAAGTCACAGTAGTAAAAAAGTTGCCAAGTCAAATGAAAGTTTGTTGCCAGTTTTGTTGGTTTTTTTTTTTTACCTCCCCCTTTCTTTTTTTTTTTTTTTTTTTCCTGAAGAGGTAGAGAGAGCGCGAGAGCGCAAGCAAGAGAAGGATTAAATTTCTTACTAAACTTGTGGCAGTGAACATAAAATATAATAATACTCCTTTAACATTCCTATCATGATTTTGGTCCTAGCACTTAAAACTGAGGGCTGAAGGAGTTAATGCTTTAAAATGTGCAATAATTCAGAGAGCTTGCTTGCATGATTTGCAATATACTTTTTTTCCCTTGCAAGATAGACTCCGGAGCAGACAGTTCAACTTTGCAAAAAGTAATAAGGGGGAGGGTGGGGGACACGACACGACTCTACAACCAATCAAACCAAATGCCAGAGCAGAGGGCAAAGGGATATGGAAACTGAGAAGATAGACTTCCAAGTCTTTTCCTGAAATTGCTTGGATTTTGAGGAGAGTCCAACATCGCCTGACAAAAGTGTCTTTGTGCAGCGACACTGGGGAGAAGGGAGGAGAGCTCGGGAAACCTAATGAAAACAGGCCAAGCCTTGTACATTAGACCCCATGGAGAACTTTGAATCATACGAGCTGCAGACAAGCACCAGGTATGTAATGCCAAATTAAAGACCACCAAATATAGGAAGCATCAGGCACAGCCCAGCACATCACTCAGTGCTTCCCTCTGTCCCTTGCCCCTTTCCCTGCACAATGCTGAGCACCCCAGGCAGCACAGTGTGCCTTCCCACAGGGACCTGGGGCTCCTCTGCCCACTAAAGAAAATAAAATGCATCTTATAAACCCTTTCTGAAACCTGGTTGAATGACAGCAGTGTTAACACACTAGCAAAGAGTGTGGAACTGCAGGTCCTATTTCAACATCCTGGTGTGGGGCAGAGATGTCACCTCTTCACCTGCACCACACCCCAGCCTGCCTGGCTTTCCAGCATCATTTCCCCTTTGTATTCTGCAAAAAGCAGTGCATTCATTCTTGCCTTTGGAGGAAAAAAAAAAAAAACAAAAACAAAAAACACAGCCTCATGCTGCTGTTCATGGGACTTTTCAGCAAGGTGTAGATCTTTGCAGCAGTCCCATCCAAAGCATGTGTCTCACGATCCAAGCAGCAAGGCAAAAATGAGCCAACAAATAGGAAACTCCTTATATCTATGATTTAGCATCAAGGTGTTTGTCATCTGTCTCCTACCCACTCATCCTTTCCCACCAGTAACACCACAGCACAGCATCTCTTTTCAAATCAGACAAGACTTTGCTCAGAACCTGGTCCCAGAGCTCACTGCCTGCCCTCCCAGGCTCCCCACAGCATCCTTTCTGTACTATCCACTCATATGAAAAGCACCCCAATCCCATAAGCTGTTCTTACACTGCCACCCACTCTCTGAAGGAAAGAGCTGCTGAGGTCTCCATGGCCAACATTTGAGCTTAATGATCCTAAAGGTCTCTTCCAAGCAAAACAATTCTATGATTCTAAGATGATGTGCCTGAGCTGTGCTAAGCTCATGATAACACTGTTTAATAAGGTCACAGTGAACACAACCCTGCTTTCATGCAAATCAGCAGAAAAAGCTGTAATTAATTGGAGTGAGAGTGGAAGGAAGGCCTTGCAGGTGCTTTTCCATCTGAGAACAGGTGTTTCTCAGGTCTTTCCCAGCTTCCCCAACCTCTGCTCCTAAGGGCAATGAAGCCCAAGCAGGTGACAGGCAAACAGGGGCAGCCATCCCCACAACCCCATGCAACACCAGGACAGGCAGCCACCCATCCCCAATTATTTAGTCCTATGCAAAGATGCATGAATTTTGCCCTAAAAAGATTGGGAAAGTCTTCTTTTAAATAACCCAAGCACTCTGACCAGTGTTCCTCCACTAGGGAAAGCCCCTGGATGAAGGGGGCGAGTTTTGCCCCCAGCAGTGCCGCTGGAAAATAATTCCAAAACTTTTTATAATAAAAAATGAGTTATTTTTAAAAAAAAAATCTCTCCATTTTAAAAGCAATGCAAAACCATCTTGCCCTGCAGTGATAGTCAGCAGAAAAGAAATTGGAACAGAAGAACTAGTCCAGCAGGTGGGGGTGGATCATGTCACTGCCATGTATTACATGAGATCTGAAAACAATGGCAAATTTCTTGACTGGTGTCAACTGGTACTGCTCCTTAGTGGTCAACAAAGTTAAACCTACTTGCAAGAGACCACAGGATTTGTCCCTGCCAAATCCAAGGAGTTTGTAGGATAAGTAGAAGTGACTGATTTAGGGTAGAGGAGAAAAAGGAGACATAAAAACCAAACACCGAAGCAACGTTTTGTTATAGCTAGAAAAGATCAGCCCCTTTTTATCTCTGAGTAACAAACATGAAAAGAAACCCCCCTATATTTAAACTAACACTTGGAAAAACTGACCAGTGTTTCCTCAACAGCTACTGAGCCAACTTCTCTCAATGGCATCTCCCAGTGACCAAACATTGTGGGGTCACACTCATGTAAGTGACCTCTATTGGCCAAACTCAAGTGTCCACACCCAGCATAAAGCCAGGGCAACCTCCAGCTTTGGTGGCATTGCCCTGGATTTGCACCAGGGTCACTAGGGGAAACATCTGGCCTGACAGTTTCTTAAAAACTCAAGTTGGCTGGGGGTTTTTCCCACCCACTGACTGTGATACCTCAACAAAGTCAGTGGCATTGCATAGACTATAGATCACTACAGGGTTTGGTGCTTTGTTTTCTCATAAATGTTTTCTGATATTTTATATTTCTGGAAAAAATTCCCTTCATATATACAATGGCAAGCACAGCAGATGCTCCCTGATACCTACCTGTGCAGGCTGGACCCACATAGTCAGAAAACTCTGGGTTTTCTAAAGCCTTCGAAGACACTCCAAGGCCTTTGTAACACATTGGATCTTTACAATATTATTCTTTAACCAGGGACTTTTCTGTCCCCTGTTTATCTCTCCCTCCTCCTTTCTTCTCCCAGTTCCCCTTGTTCTCCCACCACTGCCTATGTTTCCTTCCCACTCTCTCATTTGTGGTGCCACTGCATTTAAATAGTTCAACACATCCACAACTGCCCTGCTCCTTCAGCATGCAGCTTGTTAGATATATAGATCTATATACATCAAGAGAGTTCATATCTATTGATTTTAAGACAATTTAAAGTGTGCTTGCAAGATACTATATGAAGACAGCCCTACTGGACCATTCTTCACCCTGCTAAAGTTGATGGAACTGTTCAAGTCAACATCAGGAGCCATTTGGTTGATTTTGGTTCACAAGCCACAGACTTGCTTTAACATTGCCTTGAGCATTCCTCTGCAAGTAATCAAGTCTACAGTCAGTCTAGCCCCAACAAGCACATTTGATTATTAACAGTTACTGTACCTCTCAGGCCATCATAACATTCTGAGTTTACCCATCAGACAGGAACTTCTACCATGGACGGCCCTGTTCCAAATTTTACTGGAGGTTACTTTCACTGAAAAGATAGCCATGGATATGTCAGAGATCTCCTCAGTGTGATTTGTGAGCAGTAACGGAAAAAAATAATTAAGATAATCTTAATTCCCTGTTTGAAAACTGATAGCTTGGTTTGGAGCCAAAAATCAGGCCCACGGTTCTGATGTGTGTGAGAGCCTACATTTTATAAAGGCCATTCTACCACTAGATGCATTAACAGCATATCCCTAAACTTCCCTGTCTAGACTTGAGCTAAAATAAATACTAGAGAGCACCGAATAAGAAAAAGAGACCATAATAGTCCCAAACTCTGCAGAATCCCAAATTTGTCTCAGAAGCTAATTAATATTTCAGGGGTATCTGAATACAGCATTTTGACTTGGGTCCTTCGCTACAATTCACGTGAAGGTTTTTTTTCCATCTCTAACATGAGGTCCATTCATTTTCACTGTCATTTACTAAAGACTGGACATACCTCAGGGCTAAACAAAGAGCGAAGACGACGGTGCCTTTGGCTTTGCAGGTGAGCAGTGGGAGAGGGACCCCTTTGCCTGCGCACACCTAACGCCGCGAGGGCTTTCCGGCATTGTTATTAAATCAATACAAAATGCCAACAGAGAGCGTGCATCTCATTTTTTAAAGCCGTATGTTTTCCGAGCTGCTTATTCAATCATTTTAACAATTCCAAAACCCGCGACTCACGCCACACGTGTCCTTTCGGTGGGAACCATAGGTGATATGATCAAAGTTACCCTACACCTAATCAGCAGACCAGAAATAATCAACAATCTTTTTTTTAAGATGTGTTCAATTCAGCAAAGGGCAAAGACTATTAGTCTTTTCCTTATTTACTACAGTTTGGGTGAAATTCACATTATTTCCATTAATATCATTCCCGCCATATCAATTACTATAAGGTGCACTCAATAACACGGCTACGTTATACCCCGAGCAAAGTATCTTTCAGTGCGGTTTCTCAAGCAAACAAGATTTACATCCTAATGCAAGATACACAGCTCTACCAAACTAATGCCATATGTCTTTTTTTTTTTTCCCCCCTTTTTCCTCCAGTCATCACCCCAGTGACATAATCTGTCGGGTAGGTTCGACATGGAAAAGAATGTCAGGAACACCACAGAGGAAAACAAGCATCAAAACAGCAAGTTGAATGGGATTGATTAAAGCACCACTTTTAAGTGTGTTGAAAACAACAAATTTTTCCCTGTTGTGGCAGAAGAAATCTGTCACATTGGATTTAGTCGTAAATTGTCCTATCGATACACAGAGAGGAGGAATCTCAGGTGGAAAAATGTGGTTGTATACTGAACATCCCTAATCTGCACTCATCAGGTGACCTAAACCAGCAGCAGCGCGTGTGTATCTCCGTAAAATAACACATCCTCTTTCCCTTAATATGAAATTCCTGAACACCTGGATGCTCCCGTGTCATGAAATAAATGCTTGTAGAATAAAAATTTACAGTTCCCCACGTGCATTAAATTTGTTTAAAGACTTTTTCAAAGAAAGAGCCTTTTTTTCTTTGCCTTTTTTTTTTTTCCTCCTTCCTTTTTTAAATGGCGAGCTGTATTTTATAATGGAGCGCCAGCTCTCCGGCGAGCCTCCATTCTTCCAGCCCTGACAGACTGTTTGTCAGCTAAACTCCCCTTGTCATGTATCCCCACCACTGCCAACTCATGCACGGAGACCTTCACTTTTACTGCTACCACTTGCACCCTGCGCAACCTTTGTCATTGATCACTGATCCAACCCAGTGCCCACATGTTCTTCAAGTGCCTACACAAGTAATGAGGTACTTGTGGTGTAAAATTAAACTGTCAACTGTCAGCGATTGATAACCACAGCGAGAGCTGACCTAGAACACCTGCACCCATGGCCAAGACAGGTGTGACACGTTTGATCGCTGAGCCCTACTAGTCAGCGTGACCCAACAGTGTCCCTCCATGGATTTCGCCCCTGACAGAGATGCTGTAT
The DNA here is from genome assembly GCA_024611175.1 of Megaceryle torquata. NCBI lineage: Eukaryota > Metazoa > Chordata > Aves > Coraciiformes > Cerylidae > Megaceryle > Megaceryle torquata. Next base: position 35,061 of record JANIJG010019623.1, read on the forward strand.
TTCAGACCCAGGTTTCCAGCACCAGCATAAGAGCAGCCCCCCTCCCCAATCACCACAAACCCTCTCCTCCATCGCAGTGGCTGCAGTTCAAGCGATGCCAGATTTTGGTGGTGACAGATATTTATGTTGTGGAGCATCCTTCTACCTCCCCATTTCCTTGTGCCCCCTTCCAATTCCTCTCTACCCCCACATTTATCAGTACTGTCACCCCCCTTATCAAGGTTTTTGTGAGCACCCCAGGGGTCAGTCAGGGTCTTTATTCCCATATGTGCATTGATTTTAGGAACAATGCTGAGTTGCATTTAAGGCTGGTTTTGTAGTGTAAAGTCTCCAGTTCTGTTTCTGTGTTACTCTGCGTGGCGGGAACAGAGAGCTAAATGTTGCTTTGGCAGCATTTAAGTAAACTCGGTCTGATGCTGTTGGGAGCATTGAATAGGAAATCTCCATTCCCCCTTCTCAGCCATTCCATCACTGCCTTGGAGAAACACATCCCTCTTCCCCCAGCTGTAATTAGTTTTAGCTGTGGTTATTACACAACATCTAGCCTTCAGTTCATATTTAAATATTTTTATCATTATTTTTGAACTATTCATTTTCACTTGAAGAAAAAAAAAGGGGGGGGGGGGGGGGGGGTTTTTTTTTTGACAAGTTGTTGGCAGATTTCAAGTTTCCCACTCAGGAATAAATGGAGGCAACTGTTTCTTACCCTCCCATTTTTCCTATTAAACATCCGTGGCCGGCTTGGTCCGTT
>JANIJG010019623.1:37284-63458 GCA_024611175.1 Megaceryle torquata
ACAGGGCACCACTGAAAAGAGCCTGGCCCCTTCTACTTGGCACCCACCCTTCAGATATTTGTAAACATTCATAAGATCCCTTTGCACTCTTCTCTTTTCCAGGCTAAACAGCCCCAGGGCTCTCAGCCTTTCCTCCTAAGAAAGATGTTCCAATCCCTTCATCATCTTTGTAGTTCTCTGTTGGACTCTCTCTAGTATTTCCCCGTCTCTTTTGAACTGGGGAGACCAGAACTGGACACAGTACTCCAGATGTGGTCTCACTAGTGCAGAGTAGAGGGGAAGGAGAACCTCCCCCAACCTGCTGGCCACACTCTTCTTTACATACCCCAGGATACCATTGGCCTTCCTGGCCACGAGGGCACATTGCTGTTCCATGGATAACACCATCAGCCAGCATCCACATGGTTTGCCAGTGTCACAGACACCTAATTCCTACAGAATTTGCTCACTAGCATATTTAAGGGGATTGTGCTTGGACTAGACCAGCTCTTAGGGTAATTCAGATATCAGTACAGCAGCTGAGTTGTCACATACCCCCATCACACACCCGTGGTAGGAGACTGCTTCAGCCAAGCTCACCAATTCCCAGCCCACAAGCATGGCCAAAGCTCCACCCAGATCCTCTGTGCTGCAATCAGCGGATAAATTCCAACACCAACAAATCATGCAATAGCCAAATGTTTTCCAAAGGTAGCTGGAACCCAAGCTAGCTGTTCTCAAAGCTGTGTGAACATGTGGATGAGCCTGCAGAGCAGTTTCCTAGTGGCTAGTCAATGCATGCAGTCATCACCTCCTCACTGGGGAGGTTTTGGTGCCAAACATAGGAGAGTTTTGTGAGATGTCCCATGGCTCACATCTCCTGCCCTTATGCCCTGCTCTGGCCACCCACCACAGGAGACAGGACACCGGGCTGGAGAGACCTGTGGTCTGACCCAGCACATCTGGTTTTACATTTGGGAGCGTGCTCGCGTAGTTTTCTAGCAGTACCTGGAAAATCCTCAAGCGTGCTATTAATTTGAAAGGCCAGTGTCCCTCCAAAGCTCCTGGCATGCCAATGCAAACCACTTGAGGAGCTCCAAGCTGGAGCGGTGCCCATGCCCCATCCCTCCCCATGGCTCCAACCCCTTACACACGTTTCACTCCAGAGAGCTCAGAGGAGCTCGTGGTTAGGCTGAGGACTGGCCAAACCACACACTGTATCCCCATTTCAGCCCCCCACGTTCCTCCAGAATCTCTAGGAAAATGGTTTCTGTTCTGTGCACCCCAGTTTACTCATTTTAAAAGACCTGATAGCAACACCCATCCCACAGAGGTACTGGGAAGTGAGTTGCAGTGGTTAAACATAGCTAAGCCACATTGATATCATGAGTAATAAAAATATATTACAAATGCCTAACAATAAAGAAATAACATGGCTCAAGCCACTGCTGGTTGTGGTTGTGGTTTTGTGAAACAAAAAAAATCTTACTGATGGGGAAAATTGCTGATGATTTGCTTCACAGAAAGAAAAAATAAACAAGTACAACGTAACATGGAACAAAGTTACAGTTTGATCAGTGATTCTCTTTATATTAGCAACCGATGCGGGCTGAAAAATTCAGATGCCAATTCAAATGTTTTCAGGGCTCGGAGATGTAACATCAAGCTCTGCGTGCTGAACACTGCGAACCTGATGTGAGGATTGCAAACAGCTACTGTTCATCATCCATCCCACGCACTAATGTCTGATACTGAAACTGCAGACTCACTGTTGTTTGCAGGCAAACCCTCATATTTTTGTGGCATACGCACACTTTCTGTTGCTTTGCTGCAAATAGGTTCTGCAATTTGTGTGCTAGGAGAGTAGATAGGTTGTTCCTCAACGATGCTCCCTGCAAGACACCCTAAGATCAGCGACTGCAAAGCAGCTCAAGGAGAGATCAGTATGTGAAGTATGTCTGGAGCACCACATACAGCTCACTCCAGCATGCGCCATCGAGGAGAAATTAATGATACGTGGAAAGCTCATTCCAGATGATCACAGTGACCAAAACTCTTGGACCTAGAGCCTCTTGCCACTACCCCTCCCCCACCCCCCCGCCTTGCATCCAGAGAGAATACCTCTTGTTTTTATTCTAATCACAGAGCTGACTGGAAAACCAGAATTTCTCCAGCCACCCAAGTGGAAGCAAAAGAGCTGATTTCAGAGCAAAAAGGACAAAACAGAGTCCAGATTATGCACCTCCCATCCCAGTGTTTTGAAAGCAAGAAGAGCACACACCTTCTGGCATCAAAGAGAGATACGTGAAAGTAAAATTAAACAGCTAAACTCTTGGGCATTCCTTGGGACAAAAAAAAAAAAAAAGTCAGCAAGAAGTGACATCAAAGATAAGTTGTTTACACACTGGGGGACCTGTCTGCATGTCTCTTCACATTGATTTTTACGGTACAAAAATATTATTTCAGTGACAAGGATGTAAACCTTATTCAAAACAGGATTTAAACCATATCCTGCGAGTGAGGCATCTCTTCAGATAGCCTGCCTGCACTTACAGCATACCGAAGGCATGCTGATTTTCGGCCACGGTGTTTGTTAAGAGGGTCACAATATCAGGAAGCAGGAGAAGGCTCATCAAAGCCTCATTGCTCGCCTTCGCCGCTCATCAGCTGGACAGTACCTTGTTTTTTAAAGCGGAGCGGAAATGCATCTCCAGTGACCCATTGTTAGAAACTTCCTTTTGTCTTTAAGTTTGCTGGAAGGAGTATGGGGGCCCCTTTTAACTCTTTTCCAATAGGTAATTTCCCTTAATTAGGACTCTCATTACAAGTGAGAATTTATCAGACGTGATTAAAGAAGCATCTTGTCTCTTTCCTATCGCCTCAAAAGGGGCATATTTTGATCTCCCAGCGTGTCTTGCAAACACAGATAAGCACAGGCACCGAGCTGAGAGATCACAGCAGAAATTTGGCCTGCCCAGAAAGTTCATGTTTGGATCTCGGCATCCTCAGAGCTTTCCTCCGAATTGCAGGGTGTCAAAGCCGTTGCTGCCAATGGGGACCAGTGGGGCTCCTGGGGCAGGCAGGAAGCTGGGCAGATGCAACCACAATGCTGAGCTCCAGGGCTTCAGGCAAGCCACAGTTCCTTTAAAAAAAAATCCTCTATGCCCTGTGTAAATCACCTTCCTGAATGTCCCTGGACTTCATTCCTTCAGAGCATCCATTCCAGACAGACCATACCCTCAGTATTAAATGGCAACTCCTACCCATGCCCATGGAAGTTCAGAAAATAAAAAATAGAAAATACAGTCCTTTTGGAGCACCCCTAAATACATTTCCCCATGGCATGAGAGATCCGGTTCAGAGCTTGCTGAATCAAAATCCTGTGCTCACACAGTGAATTTGCTGTACAGGTACCGCCATCAATACCCTGAGCACCAGTCCTGCTCTCAACACCTTCTTCTCAATGTCTGATCCAGCTTGATTCAACAACAAGGAAAAACCTCCCATAGACTTCAAAGGCAGCTGGACTGGGCCAGTATGTTAAAAATGTACTCATGCTCTCAATAATATTGTTTACTTTTAGTAAGTATGAGTGATACACTCATGGATAAGGGTACTATTTTCTAGAAATGCAAGTTATTGTTTCTTACTGTGAACCAGCCAAAAGCAACAAAACTCAGGTTATAATAGCAAAAATATTACATTTGCACTCAAAAAAACCCCAGAATTTCCCACCTCCACATTATGGTATGCACTTACATTAATGATCTAGTATTTACACTTGCACTGGGCAGAGTGAGCATTAACCTGACAATAAAGCAGCAATGAGGAATTTTCCAAACATTACAGACATTCATAACCTGTGAATCACCTACAATCTGAGGTGTCACAAACATTCATCTCCGTATGTGTCACCCACAAACATCTGTCCCCTCTTCCCCTCGCATGAACACGCATTCCATTCAACCACAGATACAATCAGGCTTTAATTTTATTTTTCTCACATAATGTTAATCAAGAGCTAAAAAGATAATTTCCTTCTACCACAAAGCAATTCCACTGTGGTGGAACAAACTGTTATCTTAAGTTTCACAGAGCAATTGTTCAATAATTCCTGTTTGTGGCTCTTTTCCAAATCCTTGAGAATAGCTCTGGCTGCCAACCCTTCTTAAAAAAAAAAAAAAAAAAAAAAAAAAGAAAGAAAAGAAATCACAACAGAAGCCGAAAAGCACTTGCTGTCACTCAGGGGTTCGGCGGTGGCAGGCTCGGCCATTTCTCAGAAGAAACTCCAGCCCTGAGACTCCGACACACAGAAATGCACTGTCTGTTTGAAGACAATTGCCTGGAAAGATACAAGCTCCCAGACTGTAAATTTGTCACAACGCTGGCCCTCTGAGATGGTGTTATCTTGGCTTGCTGTACTCAGTGAATTGGAAGCTCCAGGAGGAAAGAAAAAGAAAAAAATAAGAAGGATAGCTGGCGTTTCTGCAGTTTTCTACATGCAAAGTGCAGAATGAGCTGTAAGCAATTACTGTTTATTAAAGAAGAATGGGATGGTGTTTTGTTGTGTGAAAGGAAACTGATAACGTGGATTTCTTCAGCAAAACTAATGAAATGTTCTGTTTCTATGGGGGAAAAAAAAAAAAGAAATAACTACAGCCCTTACTCAGAAAGCACCCTGCATTTCAAAATCACTATTAATTTTAGCCTGTGAGCTCACTGAGGAAGGGACAGTCATTTACTACAGCTTGTACAATGAGCAGCACAACAGGGCGCTGCCCTGCCCGGCGGTGGGAGTTACCATCAGACAAATATTAGAGCAATATTCATCATCACAAGTGAAAGTGCAACATTAAACCACCATTTCAAAGTGTCTGGGTCTGAGCCAAGTGAGGAACAGGGCAGGGAGGTAGGTCCAGGGGCTCAGCCCATCCAGCACATGGCACTGCACACGGACCTGAGCTGGAGTCTGACCTCCTCCAAAACATCCCAGTGTAACCCATGGCATCCTGGCCAGGATTTCCCCAAGGGTTTGGCTTTGGCTTACAGAAGGCAACATCTGCTTGCTCAGGCAGGCCCAGCTGCTGGGCAAGTCTAGGGTTACCAACGCCATGCTCACATCATGTTCAACCCCAGTGTTAAAAGGATGGGGGAAACCAGATGTTTTTCACTCCAGAGAAAAGGTATCTGCAGAGATACGTGTGTAAGTGGATTAACCACAATTTTTGGCTTCATTTAAATGTTTCTTTACATCGCTTCCACTTTGGTGTAAATACACACATCAAAGCAATCTGTTCTCACTCTACCGCAAAGTAAAACTGAAGAATTAAGCCAAGACTCTCTTTTCCAGCCAAGAAGGAGAATTTTTTAAAAGCCACTGCTCTCTGGTTAGTGTAGCACAGGAAGCTCTTCAGGGCTGGAATACACTATTTTACCCAGTATCTTAAATTTTTGGACAAAGAGCACAATGGAGAACCACCCAACCATTCTGGAAAGATGCTTTCTAGGCAGAAGAGGGAAAATAAACAGATATAAATAACACCAGATGTAGAACAGCTTGGTTGGATCCATACCTGCACACTGAACAAAGGCAGTGAGATTTAGACAAGGTACAGCTAAGATGAAAATGCTGCTGTGGAGCTAAGCACAAGAAGACATGGTTCCCCTCCAGCACAGCACACAGAGGTTAACCTCCCTCTCCCCCCCAAAGAAAAAAAAAAAAAAAAAAAACACACCACACAAAAAACACCACGAACAAACAGAAAATGAACAAGCATATTACCATTCAAAGAGAAGCTTCATATCAGCCTTTTGACCTATTTGAGCTCCCAACTCAGATAAAACGTGTAGAACCGCCCCAACAGTGAGCATCAGCAGGACCCCCTTGCCATGGGGTCAGAGCCCTGTGAAAGGGAAACCAGCTTGGCTTCCCTGCTGGGAGCAGACCACACTCCAGCCCACACAGCTCAGCATCTCTGCTCTAGGACAAGGGGCTTCTCCTGCTGCTTGTCTGCTCAGGATGAAGCTCAAGAAAAGCAAAATCAATAAGGACAGGAAGAGAAGATAATTCAGATTACAGCATATTGGCCAATACACAAATCATGTCTTGCACTTTGGATACTTCCATGCTCAGCCATGGAGGTACTGCCTTGAAGTAACTGCCAGGAATGTAGATATTTGTTAATTCCGGTTCTCTCCTGCAGCTTGCCAGGCAAGCAGTGTTTATAAGGCTAAGTTCTTTCCACAAATCCTCACACATAAATCCCACTGAGATCATCTGGGGTCCTACACAAGCCATCCAGACCATAACATGGACTGGTGACCACATATCCCTTTCATCCCAGGTCTCCAAGTTCAGTAGTTTACCTGTTACACCCCAACAAACCCTCCTGATTTAATCTCCCTGAGCTTACAGGGCCCTTCCCTTTAAGTTCCTCCTGGCTCAGAGATGCAGACAGAAGAAGGCCACCCTGGGCTAAAACACACATACATGCACATGACTTAACACCCCGATCCTCCAGGATAAACTATGAGCCTGTAAATCACCACACTTCCAGCAAAACAATAGCTACCTCTTGTTTAAATAAAACTGCACCTGCTACATTAACATACCACTGAACAATTGCTTTGTTTTTCACTAGGCATCCAGGCTGAAGCCACACTGCTTCCTGACCCATATACTGGAAGACTTATTCTTAGAAGGGTATAGGGGTTTCATGCCGTGCAGCAGCATTTCACAGTGATCACCTTCCTTCCTTCTTTTGTGCTGGGTGGTACATGGTTTTGTTTAGCTTTTAACAGGTTTATTTCCATCACAGTCCTCCAAGACCTTACAGCCCTTCTTTGGCAAATGTTCCTTCTTTTTGTTTCCTATCTTGGGCTATTGCAAGTTCTGAACTGCGATTTGGGACATTTTGAGTCACTTTTTTAATGAAACTCTTCTCCCATTGAAAGAGTCTGGGCGGAGCAGATGCCAGCTGAAAATTTCTGTGCCGATGTTCAATCATCATTAAATCATTTTGCTTTCCCCCCATCAGGTTAATTATGATGCCTATTTCAAGTTTATTTATCTCTACTCAATGCTTGTTTATTGATTGCACCGGGACACTTTTCTAATGGAGTTATTTTGTTCAAATAAGGTGCTTAGTAGCGATTGAAAAATGGGCTGCTTGAAGAGGTTGGGTCACAGATGGAGGAAGCAGGAAGGGTTTTGTAGAAGTATGCAGCAGATACGAGAGCAAACTTCTCTGCTTCACTGAGTAACGTGGTGTCTCCAATAAGGAGTATGAATGAGGCATTGCTAAGCCAAAAAAAAAAGTTTGTTCCTGAATCTGAGCCCAAAACAAGCCCAAGTCCAGCCTGATCAGCACACTTCTGCTTAGATGTGCATCTTCTTGTCCTGCAGGCTACCGCACTCACAAGCGGCACCCTGCATCTGCTCTCTGCCTCCACTCACAGCCAGGAGCGCTTCCTCATGACCAGCTTTCCAGGAACATGGTGCCCGCTCCTTCTCACATCCTCTTCCTGGACGCCTGCCCCACGCCACGCTTCCTGCTTGTCCCACACAGCTCTCTGCCGGATCCAGCACCTCCCAGCTCACGCAATCGCTTCCACTCTCAGCTGCCAGTGCACTCTGTGGGGAGCTGTGCTCCACAGCCCCATTTAACAATAACAGCAGATCTGCTAAAACACCACCTGCATGCAGACCATCTCACCCAGTTTAAGAATATTCATCCTGCTCCTGCAGGCACCACTAAGAGGCTACTTCCCTACTAGTAACTTACTCCTCTTCAGTTACGACTCTGCAGCCCAAGCAAGGGGTGGCCTTTAGTGCAGCAAATCAGAATTAAAGAGAATGTTATCAAAATGCATTTCAAGGCACTACTTGGAATTTCTGGTGAATCCTGGAAGTTAAGTTGCAAAGAAGATAGTCTTCAATGAATTGCCTGGCCCTGACCATCAGGGCAAGTAGGATTTCCTTTGACACAATCCAGCAAAACATAAGCCCACACCAGCATCCTACCGCGTGACCCTTTCATAAGGGCAACAGTCTCCGCACACCTCATCTACAAAGTCTCCATCTAGTCCACTCTCATTATTGTTCCCTCCTAATCAATAATATTAAATTACTTTAAAAAAGCTTCCACATGAAAGGCAAGACATTTCTCAAAGTCCCATAGAGAGGACAAAATTACCCTGAAAGCCAAGTTAACCTTCTGGTCCATCTACCAGAAAGATATGTAGTCATACATGAGGGGAAACAAATACAAGCCCTCCTGAAGACCTGCCTTGGCCAGTACCTGCCCTGCCACATCCTTCACCTGTGATGTGCCCCCATCGATACCTCTGCCCAACACCTCTATCAGCTCCTGGTGATTTGGCTGCCTCCAGCTCAGAGAGTCCAAACTGGGGTATGAAGCACCTGCTGTGCCTCATACCAGGTCCAGCACCAAGACGACCTGTGGGAATCACCAACACCTGAAGAGTTGCACTTCCACAAGTCTCATCAGTGCTGCAAGCCTCCATGGTGACCATAGCCACCCACATGGGTGCTGTCACTGCACCATGAGAGGCCCCATGTGGGACAGACAGGTTCTGGGAAGACTTTTCAGCCCAGCAACAGCATGGGGTCATGTGGAACCAGTACATCTTACAATAAAGAGAAGCTGAGCCAAGCTCTGGACCAGCCCCTCCCTGACACAAGGACATTTGAAACGTGGACCAAGAACAAAGCTCCCTGTTAATAACAGCTTGTTTTGGGCAGTGAAAAATGGGCAATATTGGGTTCACAAGCTGAATTCCAAACTGCTTGGCCATTTTCCCTTCAACTTCCCAAATTTATTGAAGCATGGGAGCTCAACTTTCTTTACAGTGTTCAAATGACTAGCACATCACTCGGTCATGGAGACTCACATTCCTCATCGCTGTCGTGTCCGCAGGCAGTCAGCTTGTGCATTTGCACACACCAGCCAAGTTCAACATCTACTCATGCCTCCTCAGGACAGCTAATTTCTGCAGTGCCCTCACTTACCAGCCTTCCTTTATTTTTTCTGGGAACTTCCTTCCTATCTTGCTCCTTCCAAAAGCCAGTCAGCTGCATCACCAGTCCTCCCAAACACAGTGATGATCCCACAGGCTTGTTTGAAACATGGATGTGGGGAAGTCTCCACTCTCAGCATCTCCCAGACTCACAAGGGTCAGAGGCACAGAAGGAGGCCACTCCCATCACCAGTGTAGGCAGGGAAAAATACCTTCATCCTCATGGCAGATGGTTGTCTGCTGACCGTAGATGCATGCCACATCTGCCAAGCAGAGGGACCAGCTTGTGTCGCAAAGGGGTAAAGAAAAAAGTGAAAGGGGATTGTTCAGCCTCAGAGTGAAGCTCAGATGGAGCACCACTCTGGTCCCCACACCGATCCTTGGCCCCCACACCTTTCTCCTGCAGTAACCACTAGAGAGCACTTCTTCCCTTCCCTTTTATCAGTCAGGCTCACAGATTGAATGTTATCAATTGACAGCTTTAAAGCTAAGGAATTGTATAAATTAAATACAGTCTGCAGCAAATATACGGAGGAGCTAGAATTTATATACACACTAGATATGGGAGCTCTTAGTTATTACCCACTTAAGACTATGGCACTGATGAATGGTAAGGCCACCCTATCCCTGAAGGCACTTTTCATTACCCACAGTATAGGAATAGTGAGAGAGCGTGTGTATGTATCCAGCATGACTGCTCATTTCCATAGTTCTCCATCAGGTTTGCATTCAGTTTATAAAATAAAAAATTACTCCAGGGACATATTTCACTCATTCCAGAACCCTTTCTCTCTCCCTCTCCCCCCCCCAGCCCATATCCTGACTGCTTCTCTCCTCCTCCCAGCTCCAGTACTGTTAACAATACCTTTAAATCTGATGGTGCTTATTAAATGAAACAACTTAATTACTATCAATATATAATGTTGTGTACTTCAGCCTCAACAGAGACGTCTGATCCCATTCTGCTCCTGACCTTTAATGGTCATCAAATCAAAGTAATTTTGGTCAGCTCAGTACAGCTCTGACACATGCCCAGGTCAGGAAGATGAAGGGACACTAATCTACCGTGTTACCCTGCCCATTGTTTAATACCATTTTCAATAGAATCTAATAACTGGAGAAATGCCAGTTTTCTGTCTAGTTTGGGTTAAAACCTCTTTCGTTGAAAATAAATAATTATGGAACATTCTGAATAGCCCAGGGTTTACATAATTGGTGCCTCTTAGAGCAATATACTTGCCTTTGAAGTTTGCAAGGAGAGGAATTTCGGAATTCAAATCAGCGGCAGCGCTCCTGAGTGCGCTCCACTCTCCACCTTGGAGGGGCCAGCGCCAAAGAAGGCTTAATTAAGGGAAGTGAAAACCACTTTCGATTCACCAAGGTAACACAACAAGTGCATTGCTTCCTCTGAATTGAAGGGAAAATAGCAGGAATGCTTCCACTCAACAGCTATTCTGTAGGCTGGGGCTCAAGTCCTTTGGGGGGAGAAAATAAATAATAAAAAAAACCTATCATAAAATAACCAGTAACACAGCACCCTGTGCATGAAGACAACAGGAGTGTTTAGGTTCAGGCATTATTACTTACACATATTGTTTCCCCCAGTGCTAAACAAAACAAATTTTCCCATGCCAAAGCCAGGGACACTGCCAGGAGAGCCAGACACCTTGTCTGGCTTGGACAAATAGCTTGACCTGTTGATGGGGCAGCTGGATGCAGCAATATTTTATAGCGGGCTCACTTTGCTAATGCACTTGCATCAGGCCACTCTCAAAGCAACCCCACGCTCTGGAAAAAAACTGCAGCACAAAAATGTCACATCAAGGCAGATACTGGCCATTCTCTGGAAAACCAGCCCTGGCTGCATCAAACAGAAGGGCAGGAAACTAAGGAAACATTCAGGGATTGCCAGGTTTCAAATCAGCCCAGCCTTTGCATTTGTGAAAGAGGGAGGCAACAAATCATATTTGCCCAGCTTTTGAAAATGCCAGTCACGGAAGCTGAGCAGAAAACACAGAAGGATGTTTTTGTTAATTACCCGTTTCTCCAATACCCATTCTTTACCTGAAGTCATTAGTCATGTAACTGAGCAGGCAGGTAACAAAAAACAGCAACCGAGATTTATAGGGCATCTCTCAACCCGAGGGTCCCGCAGCAGCTTACAGGGTTGGGATTACATCATGCCAGAGCTCTTCAAAGGCTGAAAGGCCAAAACCGCCCTCAGCACAGCCTCCATCACACCGCAGATGCTGTTCTGGGTTACAAGGTGCTTTGCAGATCCGTAGGAACAGGCTCCATCCCTCCTAGCCCCCACCTGAAGCGAGCAGAAGCAGGATGCGACAGGCACTGTACAACTCAGCCTCCCCACTTTGCCCGTGCAAGGGAAGCAGGGAAGAATGCCACGAGCTCCAGGGGAGTTACTGGGATGTAACTTAGAGCAGGATTTGTAATCAATCCTGATCCAGACACTTACTTGAGAAGGAATTCAGGATTTGGCTGTAGGTACACCAGAATCACTTCACAAGCGCTGAATACATTTACAGCACAATTGAATCCATTAGTGATTTTTCTTAAAGGGAAATCTTAGCCATTGAGGTTCAATTCTGCACCATTAAAGTTAATGGGAGTTTTGCCACTTGGTGACAGTGGGACGGATGGGGCAGAGCAGATTGTTCTACAAAATGCACCAGCAGCATCCCTGGCTGTCAACCTCTCAGTCATGAAAGGAGTATTTTTCTTTCATTTTAGAGCTAAGTTTACTCTTAAGCAGAACAAATACTGAGCCTTGATCAGAGGTCTGTGACCAATCTCTGCTCTCATCCAGGCTGAAGTAAATCCGGAGGGGAGCTGTTGAAATCAATGGGGAGCCAGTCTCGGGCTCTGCAGTGGCCAGCACTGAACACAGAGGAGGTTTGGCACTGCCAATACATGCTTCCCCCACACTGGCTTTGCAAGAAAATAGCATCTACTCTCCAGATGCACAAAGCTGAAGTGCAAAATACTCTTTTGATTCAAAAGTAAGCAGACACAAAAGCATTTTCCCTCATAAACTGCTATGCAAACGTTTTCCCTTTTCCCAGCCAGCCGTTGTCTGCATCTGATCCCACATCTGGTTGCCCTAAGTGGAAAACACTGGTGAGTTTAAATGGCATGAGTCAACTCCCATAACCAAGACGGGCACAGCCTAGACCACCAAGTCACAGCTTATGAGTCTTTCCTAGAGCATTCTGAGATAAAAGATCTTGGTTTTATTCAAACAGAGCCAAACCCTGCTGATACCTAATTTTGCTCCTATTACCTCATTAATAACCTACAGACGTTCGCAGCTTACACTTCTTTATGTCTGCATTGTGGTTGTCATACACAGGCACTAGGGTAAGTTTTGTTGTATTTGTTTTGGGTTTAATTCCCAATCTAGTCTATGACTCTGCCACCTTTGCAGGGCTGGGCTCAATTAACCCTTTTGTGAAGCTGAAGCAGTCAACAAGCAATACACGATCTTTTAGCTAGTATTAATGTATTCATGTGGAAATGTTCATCGACAGCTTTATGTAGCATGGCAATCACTAAAAGTGGGATTTTACTACTAAATGCCACTTTTGTACTTTAAGTGTAAAGGCACATTCACGTGTTTACACTTAAGTGACATATTTAACATGTATCTGTAGCTAAAACCAAATCTCTATCTGTAACATTTTTCATATTGGTCAGACTGACAAAACTGAAAATAAGCTAATTTGACCATGTCAGGTAAACTCTTGGGGGGAAAAAAAAAGGGTTTTAAAGGAGGGATAAAACTGTTTACAAGTTTTTAACTGTAAAATATTTCTTTTCTTCTTGTATCTTGCCAATATCAATAAAGAAACAACATGTATAAATATATATAAACGGACACTTGGCATAAGAACACACTTCATGAAATATGAGTAATAGAGCAGGAAAATTCAAAGTATATTTCTTTTTTACTGTATTGAATGGACAAGTTACTGTGAAGAATACATTATGTGCAGATGGATGAAAACACAAAGTGCATGCAGGATATGTAGGATATGAACAGGGTGTTCATTTCCAGGTAGAAACACAAACATTTTGGTTCATTTCAGATCTCACTTACATTGCACTATTTGGTGTGATTTCATTGAGTCCCATGTATTTGGACTTTAGTCCAGCAAAGCACTTAAACACATGCTTAGCTCTAAGCGCACAATAGTCCCCTTGAAGTCAAATTAAGCACATATTTACGTGCTTTGCTGGATCGGGGCCATACTACAGATTTACACAGATGTAAGTGAGCTCAGATGAGCTCAAGCCACAATGTTTGTGTCCAGATTCAAATCCAATTGGCAAATGCTTTCAAAAGCCGGAGGTATTTGGATTAGGGTTTTTGGACCAAGCCAATCTGTAACTTTAGTACCTGAACCCGCATTTCTTGTGCGCCCGAGATTCCCATCGGCATTAGTGGGAGCTTTGGAGGCACAAGAAGTACAAGAGCAGGACCTCTGGGACTAAAGAGCCAATTTACTTAAACCCAAATTATAACATTTTTTAACCTTTAGATTAAACCAAACTCCCACCAGAGTTCTGCCCTCGCTCCATTACATTTCTCACCCAGCATTTGAATTTTTTGTTTATCGTATTACTATTGCTTTTGGCCAGCATTCGCTTTATTATATAACATTAACCTAGGAAAAACTAATGGGCACCATCAAATAGCTGTTAACATGAGGCACTTATAAACAAGTGCCATTAGCAAACCGGCAGAGAGCACAGGAACTCATTTACGTTACATCTGTTAGCGTTGGATAAACACAGATTTACCATTTTAAGCAGCAAATGATGCCTCAGCCTGGTTGGAAATTAATTTTTTTTTTTTTTCCACAGACTTCACCGGTCCAGCAAACAGACACCACATGCTGAGCCCCCCAGCTACAGATAAACCAGTTAAGAGTTGCTAGAGCCCACAGCGACACACACTACCACCCATGTGCATGCACCAGTCTCTAACATCACCTGCTTCTTCCCCTGGGACACCAGGCATGTAATTCTCTTTCCACATGCACATGGGGGGAAATAAAAGTTATCTTCAGATCATCAGGAACAGAAGTTATCACCTACCACTCTGTGGCTCTAGCACGCACTACACGGATCAACAGGTTCCTGCTTCTGGTATTGCTCAGACCAGAGGTGGCTGTTGGCTCTGCAAAGCCAATATCTGCGGTTCCTATAAACGCGGGAAACACCAGCACCCACGTGGGAAATCCCCCCATCCCCGCTCCAAGGGCAGCACAAGAAGCTAGAGAGCCCTTTCAGCAGTTCCTGCCACCTCCAGAGGATGCTCCTCGACAGTAACAGTATCCAACACACACCTCACCCCCACCGTGGTCAGCAAAGCCTTTATGAGTGAGCATAACCTGTCTCTGGTAGTTTTATCAGACACTCTCATAGGATTAACACATCTTTTCTTCCTTATTGACCAAAACCAGAGCAAGATGGTGCTATTCAACCACTTCCACTGCTGCAAATACAATAGGCAAAGCTCTCCCCGCACACAGCAAGCTTTCAAGTGACAGTCTCATGGGGCTGGAAGATGAAACAACAGAGGTTCTGGCACTCAAGGCTGCAGCAGAAAAGTAAAACAAGACATGGCATCTAGCATATATTCCCATAACATTTTAGCTGTGGACAGGGAGGCTGTGCTGGGAACAAAAAGGTTTGTCATTCCCCCAAGCTAATCTCCAACATCATCTAAAAGCACACAGAGGAGGAAAAAAACCTCTTCTATTGCTTTGGAATTTTTGTAACCAACACTGAAAAAAAAAAAAAATCAGTGCCAGTAGATACAACCATTACATAAGCTGAAACTTTGCACAAAACAGAAAGGAAAATTAGGCCTTTCCTCAGAAAACATCAGATCATTTCCTGTAGCCTCTACCCAAATTCCAGGAGGAGTAGCATTTTGTTGATACCAGTTCTGGGATGACACCTTGAGGCTGCAGTTATAGTTAATTATATCAAGACAGCAACAACCCCATCCTCATCTGCTAGCAGCAGTGGGGGAAAATGAGGCAGCAAAGAGGCAGCTTCACACTGAACTAAAGCCCCAAAAGCAAACCAACACCCAACCCACCAGCAGCTGAAGAGTACCTGAGATGGTAGCTCCACAAACACAAAACCCTACCTGGAGCAGGGCACAAAACACCAGCAACACTTTTTAGTGCATCCTACAGGATGAAGAGCAAAATGGTTAGCAGACAGGACGATGTCTTCTGCCCAGTCCAAAATAAAGGACCTAATTTCACCATCATGTGGTACAGCTGAGCAGGTCCCTGCCCAGCTGGGTGGAGGTGAAGCTCAGGAGAAGCAGGACACACCCTCACAATCTCTCTTTGATCTTCACTCCTGTATCTCCCACCATCCCTACATCCCATCATATCTCAGGCCATCGGACATGTGAGGTGCACAAACATACCCGGTGAGACTCTGGAAACCTGAGAAATCTTGATGCAGCCACGGGAAAAAAACAGATGGGCAGCCTGGGTACTTGAAAGGCTGCAGAGGACAACACCAGGCAGTGAGCAATCCCAACTTGTTACCATGTAATTCTGAAAGCAGATGTCCTCTTCCACACTGTTGCCTTTTTTTTTTTTTTCCCTTCTTAAAAAAAAAAAAAAAAAAAAAAAAAAAAAAAAAAAAAAGTTAAGAGCCTGTCCTCACTGGAATGCTCAGGAAGCGAGAAATGATATAACTCAAGTCTAAACTTTTGCATCTCTTCAGCTAGAGTTGCACGTCTCAACAGAGTTATTTTAGGATTTTATTTTTTTTTTAAACCACCAAGATGAGTGTAGCTGTAATACTGGGAAAATATCTTAAAAATAGATAATGGCACTGAGGGCTAGAAAACACAAGAGTGACTGATGGGTAGTCTTGATAATTCTGTATATCAGGAAGTGGAATGAGGGATGGATAGATAAAATAATGTTATATAGCCATGAAAACAAACCTATAAAGATATTCCCAGAAATTAAAGCCCGGGCTGTCTCACCATGATCCTATGGTCTGAAACAAATGACTCCCATGGAAGAACACAATCCCCAGGAACATCCAGAAATCCAAAAGGGAGAGGAAAATCCTTATTTTAAAGAGCTGTAAATATTTTCTGCTTCTCGGTTTTAGAAGATAGAGAAGACCGTGATGGAGCTGAGATCGCCCTGTATCTGCTTTTTCCCCACCCTGGATGAATCCCAGGGCAAACAGCCAGCAAAGCCGCATTGAGACCAGCCCCTGCCAAAGCAGGTTTTGCTTTCACACCATTTTTACACCAGTTTAGCTCTGTGTGCTTTGAGGCTGTAACTTTAGTGTACTAAGGGGAAAAAACCCCTCCAAGACAGCGCTATCTGTGTGGTTCCTGTGGCTGACAGAAGGTATGGCTGGGACAGCCACATCTGATCGGCCAGGGAAAGGTCTGTCTGCTTCTGCTCCTCTGACAGTTGGGGGAAAGGTATCTTGGAGAAAAAAGGGATAAGAAACTCCAAGAGTGAGAGAGTTTGGCTGAAAACCCCACCAGTAAAACACACTTTGTCTTGCAAGCCTCCTGCAGAATATGTCTTCAAGCTATTGGCAGATTTGAACACACAGAAACTATCTTCTGCTAAACTATTTTCTGTATTGGGATGATTCAGATAATTTCTGAAATTAAGTACCTTCTTCAAACTTAATGTGTTTTCGCTATTAACTCAGTCCAGTGTCAAAATACAGCAGCAGAGGTTAATATTTGTTTGTAGCTGGGTTTCTAGCTATTCATATCACTTTTATTTCCTTTCCTTTTTGTTCTTTCCTTAACCTCTTTTTCACTGCTGTTAAATTCCTTGCTTTCATTTTTGCAGAAGTTCAGCCTTCCAGCCCACTCTCCAATGCTGTTAGACATCAGCTCAGGCTCAGACTTATTACTTCTGATATGTCACTCCGCAGGCAGGGAGCCTAAAGCAACACTGCTCCCTCCAGCCCTCGCAAGCTTCAGCTGGATCTTCACCGACCCGCAGAGCAGAGCAATTTCTGCTGAGCAGGAACCCGGAGGAAATGTGTGGACCTGAAGAGTAAACCCAGCACCTTAGTTCACACTGAGCCTCTGAAACAGGAGACTGAACAGAAGGTCAGGATGCATGGAGGTGATTTAGCCATGTTACCTCACTGAGCTCATGCAGATATATATATATATAGTGCTGGTATAGCACTAGGGAGAGGAAACCACATAGAACAGCATATTCAGAGCCTATTTAGTATTTGAAAAACACCGATCATCTCTTAAATCAGATGTCTTCGATTACTTTAATATTCCTGCTCAGAAAGGTGCCAGCCAAGCTGATTTGTTTGTCTCCTTTTGCTCAGGGGTCTGACAGCAATCCATCAGGCATGTCCCATCTCCCACTCCTCTCCCCCCTGCCAACCCTGCTTACTGTCTGGTCACTTCCATCTTATTTCCAGCAATACCTTTGCTGCTGACAGCAAGAGAGAGCCCTTTCCTTCCAGCAAAACCTTTTGAAAAGGAAATATAGCCATTGGAATGAAAACTCTTTTTTCCTTTAGTTTATTCACCTTTTTTTTTTTCCTTTCCCACAGTGGTCTCTGCATTCCCTTTTTTTCATTCAACCTACATAAATAGTACTGAGCACTGATGAGGTCTAAATTCTGTTTAAAACCCCAGAAAGGGCTTTTAAGGTTATATCTGAGTCCTCAGACCAGTTAAAACTGGAAGAAGAAATGTCTGTGATTTAGTGTCTAATAAACAAACCGCCAAGGTCAAGATGGCATCTTCTCCCATACCCATAATCACTTCCCTCAACATTTGGAGTTGTTGCATGTATCAGCAGTACTCCCTCTAATGCCCAGCCACATTTAATTTTCCTTCTATAAATGACTTCCCAAAGAGAAGTGGGTGTGAATTATTACATTGTAAAATAGATTTTTAAAACATAAACCATGCCAGGTGTAAAATAACAATTTGTGTGAGGAGCAAACATAGTGGGGGTTTATCTTACAAATGCCATCAAAGGAATTCTGGACCTAGATTTACACACACATATTTTGGCCAAAAGGCTAAGTGATAAGTGATTTTAATAGCCTCTGTTTTGGAAGATAACCCTTGAGATTGCGATGATTGCCTCATCTGTAAAAATCATGGCTTTTAAACATATGTCAAATTAGAAATGCTTCAACTTCCAAAAATGAGTGTATGTTGCTCATCCCTGGACCTGGGTCAAACTATTCAATCAGCTTTAAAAGGTCTACTCCTTCCAAGCCATGCCGGGTTCAACATACAGCTTTTCACAGCAGAGCTGAGTGCCGCTGTCATGTCCTGCCCAGCGGTCTGATCCAAAGATCAAACATTTTGGGAACCAAGCACATGTGGTACCACTTCCCACAGCATGTCTGCGAGCTGTGCACAAAGCTGTAGTACCTTGGCTTCTAACATTTTTCTCTATTTACCAAATATTATATCTAAAGTTGTTACACTGGTAACAAAATTGCAATCAGAAGTTAGGAAACTGCTAACTAAAGCCCATTTTACTGCCTAGCTTCAAGAAAAGACATAAAATTATCAGTCCTCTCCTTCCTCAATGTATTTTCTTTGCAGTTTGTGATGCTCCGTGGGGTATTTCTTTATGTGAACTCCGTGACGGTTTGGCTCCAAATTATCCGAACATAAAATTGAGCTTATGAAGCTTCACTCAGAGGTTGCATGGACCCTTTTTATTGGCACAGACTTAAAAAGAACCTTAATAAACCTTATAGGCTTGGGGGACTTTTTGGTTGCTGGCACTTGCCAGCCACGCTGCTCACACCCCTCTTGCAGCGCCTGGGTGGAAAGCGGGCTGGAACCACAACCCGAAGATTTTATAGGGCTGGATTATATGCTGGAATTGCCCTCTTCCTTCCCAGCAAATCTCAGAGCTACTTTCTTTGAAAGCAAGTGGGTGATACTGCAAGGATACTCATAGCTTAATGCGGCTTGATCACCCAAGGTTACAGATACAGCCAAAAATAATAGGGTCGTCTACAACAGAGCCGGGGGAGTGGGCATTTGTTGGCAGAGGGAGAGGTCTGATGGGATTAAAGCCGAAGCACATCCACCCATGTGCAAGCAGAAAGCCTAGCACTCCACAGTCCTGACTCCATGGATTTTCCTCAAAGCATCTATTTCTCCTCGGGATTTCATTACTGCCTCCAACAATGCTGTAATTGCATACGTAGGGCAGCAGGCCTGAAGTTTAATCTGCATTTCTTAAGGGCTAAACTCTGAGCAGGCTGCCCATGTTTGCACAGAGATCAGCACAACAAGCATCCAATCCTGGCTGGGTTCTGTGGTCGCCACTTTAATTCACGTCATAATAAATAATAATGTCAGGTTGGAAATAAATCTTCTGGTTTGCTCCATGGCCGATCCTTCAGCATGGTGCATGGTGAAAGCTTCAGTTAGGAAGCTTTGCTGCATCCCATCCTGGATCTAACTCTGTGCCACCCTTTCTGGCTCAGGCTCGGTTTGGTTTTCACATAGGGAATTGTCTCAGTAATAATAATTTCACCTTTTCTCTCATTCTGAGCCTGGTCACTGATCCCAGTGACACTGCATAGTTTTATTCCCTCAAGTCTTTCTGATCTGCATCATCTGGAGTGTCCTAGTGATCATTTCTTCATTTCTCAGTTACTTTGGCTTTACCTGATATCTTCCATCACACCATGTACCACAAACTCCTGCATAGTAATTATACAGGAAAAACATAAATGTTTAATAACACTTACACAGGCAGCCAGTGACTACTGAGATACGGCTTGCTGTATGAGCTGAAAGAACCGGGACAAATATATAATACTTTTTACCTTTTACAGTTAACAATTCTTCATTGTTGCTATGAATTATCATTATCCCAATACAGTAACAGTGAAACAGCAGAAGTGTAAAGCAGTGCTGTTAGCTCAGATACAGCTGATATTCCTTTGCTTTCAATGGTGTGTATTCTTAGACCAATACCCCATGCCAGTCCCTGCAGTCAAAAATACATCAAGAGCCTAAAAAACAGTAAAATAAAAACATTACTTCAAAATTCTTTCAAACAACATGTTTTCTTTTCTCTCTTTATACAGAGCTACAAAGAGGATGGGAAAAATAAACCTCACAAAAGCATTGTTTAATTCCTCACCAAGGTGCAGGTAAATAAAACATGCCATGGTAAGTTCAAATTGCAAAGAGTTTTCAAGAGGGAAAGGTTAAATCATTTCTGTCAAATGTTGGAAATGTTAAATAGTTTTTAAATCACAAATATAAGCAGCACTGGTGATTCAAGCCATGTTTTAGACATGTTTGGGGTGATTTTTTTTGCAGCAGTCGGTGCTTGGCTCTCACATACCTTCAGTTTGTCTGAGATGAAATCAGATGGCATTAAACAGAACATTTATTAGAGGCACCAGGTACCTTTAGCAGCAAAGCTATTCATTCAGAAGGTACTAATTCAGGCTATTTGGAGATCTGCAGTCGTTGGGATACAGGGCCCTGCAGTGCAAGACAGGGGTGCTGGACCCCTCCCACATCCCCCAAACGCCTGCCACAGCCCCCAGCAGTCCTGAACTCAGGTGAGAGATGAAGAATACAGGGAATGGATGGGGCACAGCAGGAAACAAGCATGCAAAGTCACTGCAGTCCCCCCATCAGCAGTGTTCATAATTCATCATAATGGCTAAAATGACTCTTAAATGAGGCCGGATTATAGGACCAACCTAATTCACTTACACTGATGTAAATCCAAGTATCTGTTACAACGTCACACATTGAGGCTCACCACAGAGCAAAAGCTGCTGATAAACCCTCACCCCCGAGGATGAAGGGAAGCGGATTCCTCCCAGCCAGGCCCTATCCAAAGCCCGTTGAAGTTGGTACAAGCTCCTTCAGCTCCAGTGGGTTTGGGATAAGGCCTGTGGCCAGCACGGAGCCAGCTCTGCTGCCAAAATGCAAAAATCCTTTTCCGTTGGCTTTGCCAGTTTGGTGTTAATACATGTGTGAAGGAGCTAGGAGGGGGAGAGGTTTTCCAGGGTTTTTTTTTAACTGAGGAATGATTTCACCCTTGCCAGCATGTGGACTTTGTGCAAAAAAACAGGAGAGAGAGCAGGAGATGTTTTTCTTAAGCCATCAGTTCCTTGTCACAGCATCCCAGCAGAGGTGGGACAGGATGCCTGTCCATCACATGCACCCCTGGGTCCCTAGGGCTGTGTTAGTCTCCACTCTCTGCTGCAGAAGGGCAAATCTGGAGTCATTGGTGGATGTGAGTACAGAGCCCTGCTCGCCAAACATGGCCGAAATAAGAGGAGGCTTGATAAAACATGGGATACGGGAGGCAAAACATCCCTCGGACACAGGTGAGCTCCCCATGCCAGTACAACAGGACCTGCTGGGAGCTGGTATCATTTTAATCTCTTTTTCCCGTGTAAGCAAAATTGCTCTGAACCATCCTCCAATTTTCTCTACCATTCAGCTCTTCATGCACTACCAAGATTTTCTGTTGCACGTCCCATACAAGAAGCTGTTGCCCCTTTGGATTTCCAAGGGAAGGGCTCTGCCTTCCTGTGGCTTTTTGGAGAATGTAGCCTGGATGGTCTCAGAATTTGACTGGGGCCTTCACAGGCTGCCACAGTTTAAACAGTTTCAGTAGGGCACATGTTATACAGTAAGATCATCTGAAACCAAACGTTTTCCCACTGCACACAATAAACATCCATAATAAATTGCATTACACAAAATATATTTATGGCTAATTTTTTTAATTTAAGCCACCTGGGAAATCGTTGTTAGATTGGTTGATATGAAGGTCTCAGTATTCTGGTAATCTAATGATATCTAATAGACAAAATAGTATGATGTTACAACAGTCTCAAAGCTTTCATTTTCTGTAGCCCTCTCAGAGATCAAAACTGGCAGAACTCATATTTTTTGAAATTGTATACATAATTGGTGATGCAATTGCCAAAAATAACCTATTCATAGAAGTCTTGCTCTTCTCATTTCTAACTTACTCTAATCATGAAACAGAGCAGTGCATTGCCTTGCAATGGAATATGGGTTTGGGTCAGGGTGCAAGGGCCACGGTTGTGTGGCAGTTTCTATTCTGGAGATTATTTTACAGGCAATTTAAATGTAGAGTTTAAACAGGGCTAAAAAGTAGTGCACCCATTCAGACATATGAGCAATTCTTGAGAAAAGGAATAAAGCTGTAACTTGGGTATATCTCTTTTCTGAACCAAAAAGTTTTGCTCCAATATAAGATTTTCTAAACAAAAGCTGTTGGTGCCAAAGGGGACAGAGTGTTTCTATTGCATAAATTAAGCCCAGGCCTGCAATCCTTCCACCATAAAATTCTCATTCTTGTCACAAATCAGCCAAGATTTCCAAAAAGACCTGAGATCATCGCAGATCTTGTTGAACCAGCCTCTCTCTAGTCAATACAAATCCCAGCTTGAACTGTGCTGCGTATCTGCAACGAGCGCTGGAGGCTTGGTAGTTGCTGGAGTCTTTTTAAAGCACAGACCGTACCTTCAGCTACTTCCTTGCCTCCCGTTGTTCCTGGGACTCAGAGGCCATGTGGTACATTTCAACCTTAACTTTGAATTTCCTTTATTTTGTAGATCAAACTTTGACATTCCCTTAAGGTAGAGGGGGTTTATGTCGTTGCATATATCCTAGTTTAAAAGATAATGCTTCACTGAAACAGACCACAACATTAAACCCTGAAATAAAACAAATTGTATTTCACTTCCCCAACTCCTATTGCTGGATTAGCTCACATTTCTTTCTCTTTGTTACATATTTAGCACCAAATACAATATTCATTGCGGGCTAGCTTCCCTCCTCCCACACAGCTCCACGTCTGCCTTTTCTTCCAGCAGCACTGGAAAAGGCAATGCCTCGCTGTAGCCTGGAAATGCAAACAAAAGGGAGGGATCATAAAGTCAACGAGTGATCAGGCAGGGCTGCTTTATACCCTGAGCATTTAAATTTTTTTATTTAAAATGGCAATGCAATGAGACAGAGTCCAGGGGATAACATCTATTTCTCCTCAGCTTCTCCATCCCCTTCCCCACCTTGCTGTTTGTTAGCTGAATTTATCTGCCAGCAAAAACCTCCTTCTGCAGCAAAGGAGCCTGGAGGTGCTTTCTGATGCTTACTGGTCCATATCATGATCTAGACTGGTCTTGGGTGGTTGGTCACCCTGTTTTGGGTTTAGGAACCGCATCAGTAACGAACTGCACATGAACACTGCAGGAGCCCACTGGAAAGCCATTGCAGAGCAATAATCAAACCTCTGTGACCCCCAATCCCCTTCTCTGTATCCTGACCTCAGCATGCACACCCTATTCCTCCATCCCATTGTTACAAAATCCATCTTCACCTTTGTCCTTAAACGCAGAGACAGGGCACCCCTGCACCCGGCGTGGTTCTGAGGACACCCATGATACAGGTAAGCAGTGGTGAGGATGGAAAAGACTTCGAGCCAGACATTGATTTTTGTGTTGTCTGAGTTGAACCCTGTTTTTTTAATGGCCATTTAGTTTTTAAGTGCATTCCTGTAATCCCAGTCTTGAGCTTATGTGTCCATATGAAATGGTATTGCTTTAACTAGGTGCATAGATTATAAAACCAGGAAGAGTGGTCTGGTCTGCTCCCCTGTACAACACAGGCTACAGGAATTCCCTAAATTAATTCCTGTTTGGATTAGCTCATATCTTTTTAGAAAAACAGCCAACCTTAATTAAGACAAAGGAATTCCAGTGATATTGAAATCCACCCAGCTCTCAGTAAATTGTTTTACTGGTTAAATACATACACTGTTTAAAATATAAACTGTATTTCTAGTCTGCATTTGTCCAGTTCTAGTTCTGTCTACTGGATAATATGACACTCCTATCTGCTAGTTTGAAAACCATATGGGTTTAAATTTCTTTCTGCTCTTCACAAGCCACTCCTTGCCTAACTAAACTGAAACGATGTAAAACTGATTGTATTAAATTATGGGAAAAGAGCACTGAGTTGCTCCAAAAATGACAGCAAACACAGCTAAATTTTAAACAAACAAATTTCATGAATTCTTGGTCAGAAAACTAAGTGCCTGAACAAGCCCTTCCGAAGTTAATGTACATCTGTTTAGAAAGCGGTTTACTGCAAAGCGAGGCAACTCCTGTGGACATGGCTTCATTAGCTGAGATTTTGAAAACTTCATCTGCTTCCCCACTGCCCTTTCCTCATCTACCCCAGGCTAGAGCAACCATTGGTGCTTTCCTTTATTCTCCTGCACCCTGTACCTTTCCTGGCAGAAATATTCATTCCACTTTCTTCTTCAGCAATTTAGACAGCTTTATCAGGGAGCTGTGCTCCCTAGGACAGCCAGAAATACCTTCTCTACAATGAATACCTCTACCACAGAAATACACAACTGGTGCATTTGGGAAGCATCCCAATGAACAACATATATATATATATATATATATATATATATACACATCCTGTATATCAGTTCTGTCCAGGTTCCCTACACACATCTGCAACATGTCCAAGCCTATGTGGTTACACAGCCGTAGGTGCACAGGCTGCAATCACCCCAGGAGTCTACACATACTACAGTCCCTCACTAAACCAGTACATATATTAATTGCAATTGCAGATATCAAATCTATTTACCTGGTTTTCTCTCTGTATGTGCACACATATATACGTGTATTTTATACATATACATACACACACATATATATCTGTGGCATGAGCAGAAAAGTATGTTATGAACACACACATACAGACACGTATACAGTAAGCACGGACACATACACACTTATGTGCACTTAAATAACTAGGTGAATAGGTGAATATGAACACTAATAGCCATTTATGGCAACAACAATGAAAGCTGTCCCTGGAGCCTGCCTATGGTACAGCAGCCAAAATGATTGAGTATGTACAGGGCACCGCCGCAGCAATGGCACTCACATGGGCCTCCTTTTAGAGATGATTAATATTTAACCGACTTGGTGAACCTCGCTTTGGTTTTAGTTATGATTAGATAACAGGGCACGCAGAACCAGCTCACTAAAGACGTCGTGGGATGTCCAAGCAGCTTCCACTTGCATTTAACAGGAAGACAGGCAGAAAGTGAGAAAGGGAGAGAAGGAGAGATACAAGGCACATTAAAAAAAACAAAAAAAACCAAAAAAAAACCCAAAGAAACAAACCAACAAACATGCTCAGCTCCATTTGTGTTTATTTGGAAAGAAAAGGGGGAAAAGCAGCCTGAGAGGCCAGTGTAATAAGATGCTGTAGCTTTCATGAAAGAGGTGAAATAATTTTAAACACAGACACACAATGAGTTTATTTATTTAGAAAGTTGTTAAATAGAGTCTGGGAATTCAAATATTCAATGTTGACATTGTACAGAGCTGGCAGGGAGCCAAGCCCGTCTCTCCGGAGGGACCCAATGGCCATGGCGCCCAGGCCCTCGCCCCTCCCAGCCCACTAACTAGGTAAAAGCCATTAGTTATACCCACAAGCAATATCTGAATCTGAGTCAAATAATGTTGCCTCAGCCAGACAACTTCAAAGACGTGTAAGTGTGTTTGGCTTTTTAGTGCTGGAACTGCAGCAATATGTCACACTTTTGAAAGAGTTTTGTAAACAGTTCCTTCCCCTTTGTAGAAACATTTCTTAAGTTTCTTGTACCCCATGTAAACAGCGTTAATTAACAAGGGTTACATTTTTCATTTACAAGCAGGGCTGTATTAATAAGGAGATTGCCTTTCGGATCATCCTTTTCCTTTGTGTCCTTTCTCTGCCCTGAACCATGGCCAGCCCGGTGTGGCTGGGGAGAAACTAGGAGGCACCATGGAGCTCGGCCACAAGCTCAGAGCCCTGGGTGGCATTGCCTACTACAGCATCACAGATTTGGTCCCAAATTCAGCGGTGACTGTTATCCACGAGTAAGAGACAGCAGGAGAGAGAGAAAGAGAGAGGAAAAAGAAGAAAGATGGGAGCAGGGAAGAAAAGGGAAGAAGAAAGGAAAAAGAAAAAGAAAAAGAAAAAGAAAAAGAAAAAGAAAAAGAAAAAGAAAAAGAAAAAGAAAAAGAAAAAG
>JANIJG010019624.1:1868-30048 GCA_024611175.1 Megaceryle torquata
AACCATTATGGAGGATGGAGTCACAGCATCGGACTGGTCTGAGTTGGAAGGGACCTTCAAAGATCATCTAGATCCAGCCCCCCTGCAATGGACAAGGACACCTCCCACTAGACCAGGTTGCTCAAAGTCCTTTCCAACCTGGACTTCCAGGGAAGGGGGGGGGCAGACAGCTTCTCTGGGAAACCTGTTCTAGTGCCTCACCATCTTCACGGTAAAGAACTTCATTATATCTAATCTGAGCTTGCCCTCTTGCAGGTTAAAACAGTTGCCTCTTGTTCTGTTGGTAGAAACATTTGTAAATGTCCCTCCCCAGCTTTCTTGTAGGCCCCTTTTAGGTGTGGGAAGGCTGCAATAAGGTTTCCTCAGAGCCTTCTCTTCTCCAGGCTGAGCAACCCTAACTCTTTCAGCCTGGCCTCACAGCAGAGGGGCTCCAGCCCTCTGATCATTCTTGTGGCCTGCTCTGGAGCTGCTCCAACTGGTCCATGTATTTCCTGTGCTGAAGACTCTAGAGCTGGACAGCACTGCAAGGGAGGGGGTCTCACCAAAGCAGAGCAAAGGGGTAGAATCACCACCCTCAACCTGCTCACCACACTTGTTTTGATGCAGCCCAGGATGCAGCTGGATTTCTGGGCTGTGAGCACAGTTTGCCGGCTCACATCTAGCTTCTCATCCACTAGTATCTGTATCTCCAAGTCCTTCTCTGCAGGACTGATCTCAATCCTTTCATCCCCAGGTCTGTATTGATACCGGGGATTGCCACGACTCGGGTGCACTTGGTCTTCTTGAACTTCACGAGGTTCATGAACTTCCTGAGGATCCCTGCTATTATTGCCTGGGAAAGTGTCAGTGCGTGGAGATGGCCCTGTGCCTGTGCTGTGGAGGAGGCCAGCTGTGCTCTGAGGTGTCTGAGAAAGCAGATAGCCAGCAGTCTGAGGGAGACTGTTATTCCCTTCTGGTCAGGACTTGTGAGACTTTGTCTGGAGTACTAAGTCTGGTCCTGTGCTCCCCTGGACAAAAAAAGTGTTTTGGAGCAGGACCACCAGGCTGATCTGGGGCTGTAAATATGTGAGGGGAGGCTGAGAGCTGAGCGTCTTCTGCCTTAAGAGTCAAAAACAGCCACGTATCATTTACAGGTAGGGATAGAGAAGATGGAGCCAGACTCTTCTTGGAGCTGCATAATGAAAGGGCAGTGGGCACCTTCTGTTTTTCACCATGAGGTGAAACATGGGAATGTGCCCAGAGAGACTGTGGGCCAGTTCCTAGGCACTGTTTAATTTATCAGAGTAGATGTTGCATCTCCTCAAATGCAAGCAGAGAATCTCCCTTTATCAGGTCTGTGTGCCCTGTGCAACAGCTGGAGCTGTATAGGGAGTGTTCTGCTGCTTGCTCAGTGTCCCCAGCACCTGGCCCAGGGAGAGCACACGCCTCTGAAACAGCCCTCGGTGGGCACAGGACAAGGCAAAGATACATGTATGTGTCACCAGATAGCACACACTTTATTTACATCTGCACAAAACCACACGGGTAAGTCTCTGCATTTGCCGGCTTGAAGAAGACCCTGCTCAGCGAGGTGAAGGGAAGTACCCTTATCCGCTTCAGGCTGAAGCAAACCAGCTCCTGCAGGCTTTGCTGCTCTGCAGGTCTCTTCAGATGAGAGAGGGGTCTGAGCATGTGTCTTGATGTACAAGGTGGCAGGTGCTGATGTGTCGTTAGATTGTTCCCTGCATCTACTTTAAAAAACACTCATCTCTGGTTTTTGTCTCTTCACAGCTTGAAAGTTAAATTATACTGCTCACCAGTAACTAAGGAATTGCTGTTGACTAGCTGGAAATACAAGTTTTGGGAGAACCACGTTGTGAGTTTTTATTCATTTTTAACACTTTCCAAGCAGTGATTCTAGGAAAGAGGGAGTTTCCACTCTTCAGAAATGTCTATATGTTGGTGCTAATAGAGCGTTCCAGGGCTTACAACAGTATGCCTTTCCTCACTGCTTGCTGTGTGGGATTGGTTTATTGTTTACTGTTTAATCTTATTTTTCCCCCCACAAAATTTATCCTTTTCTCTTGGCTTCAGCTTTAAATGTCCTCTAGCTGTACATTGACCATCTGTATCACTCCTTCCATACCTTGATCGTGTCTCTTTGCTCCTGTCTTTATTTGTTTCTTGTTTCCTTCACTTAATGTCTTGTATTGCTTGAAGTGTATATCATCTTTTGAGGTTTGTTTTCCTTTTGCTTTTTGTAAAATGGACTATCTCTAACATGAAAATGTTTTAGTGATACAAAATCACTGAAGAACTTCATTAGTTTACTTGATTTCCTCTGTTTGGAACCAAATTTAAGCGTTCAGTGGTCATATACATGTGTGACTTGTAGTTATTTCCTTCCCGTTGCAGATGTGGGCTTTGAAATTGAACATCTTACTGTATGTACGTGTATCATCACATAGTGTAAGGATTTTGCTGTATCCCCCAAGCAAGGACAGGAGAGTTTTCTAGTCAAGTGGAAGGTCAAGATGGACCTCAGGCAAGCTGAAACTTGTTTTCTTGGGGGAGTTATGGCTCAGAGTTGCCTTAAATAGGTTGCAAGTGGGATCTTAAGCACCATATCCAAAGAAACCCATACAAGTGGGACATGGGAGGTGAATCTGGGTAAGAGGAAAAAAAGAGAAGTTGGGGACTTCTCTGTTCAAGGACCTAGTTTAATTGTAAAGCTGAGGGAGAGGATAACTAGCTTTATATGAAGCCTCAAGGAACAGGAAGATTTAGTGATCTGTGGAGTGAACATGATTCAGGGCTCTGTAAAAAAGACTCTGAACATCTCTTAGGCTTGTTTGATGTGTGAAGGAGCACAGTGTGCAGAGGTGACTATTTTTCTAAGCCTGTAATCTTCTTGGACTAGCAAAAATAAAGCAGGGTAGGCTTGTGGCAGCTTTTTTGTTGGTGTTGGCTTTATTATTTTTAAGCTTGTGTCTCTGCTTCCAGTATCCCTTTGAGTTTAACCTAGAAGAAGAGATCCCTCACAGGGACAGCTATTAGGAGTTCGTATAAGCTGTGAAAGGAAAGTAGGCAGTGCTGATCCAGACATCCCTTGTTTGAGAAAATCTTCATCTGGGAAGAGATGCCAGAGCTAGATGTGGTACAGTTTAAGGTGAAGCACAATTAACACAAATCTACCCAGTTTAAAAACCCACATAGATGTTTGCAGCTGCTGTTCTCAGGAGTGACTGCTGGTAATATACGAGCTGCACAGGCCTTAGATGTCTTGTTCACAGCCTTTGTCTTACAACAGATGAGCTTTCTACTTGTAGCATGACTGGGAGCAGCTGATTTGATATTCACTAGAGTGAAAGAAGCAATCACCATTTCCAGGCAAATATTTTTATGATTTCCAGTCTGACCTTTTTTTGGACATATGGCATAAGAGGCTCTTTGAATCTGCTGCTGGCTTTAACACAAACTTTTAAAGATGAGGGGAGAACTGCACTGCAGATACTGTCGTTTATGCTTATAAAGCTAAACAGTGGCTGTCAGTGAAGAATTCTTCAGGCAGTTTAGATCTAGGACTTGACAAGTGTTTCATTGTAGTAGGAAATTTGAGAATTACTGAGAAATATTGAGCGTGCAGAATTTAGATCACCCTCTTAAGTTTATTCAGCTTCAGAAACTGTACATGATGAAATTAATATTGATGTTTAAAAAATATCAGCTCTTGGTAGTGGCTCAAATTCTAAACATAAAATACTTTTCAACACACATATCTGTTTTGGAGCCAGCTCTTGAGTTTGATGTTGCAGTTTCTGGTGCAGAAGCCAAACGTTGCTACCTTTGTGCGAGTACCAGCTGAAGGGATCTCGTGGTGCTGCCCAGAAATTTGCAGTGTGGTGTCTTGTGAATCCATCTAGTGCAGTGAAACCCAAAGTGCTGAGGAGACTGCTCAGATGAGAAGCTGGAGGTTATGCATAAAGAGGGTAATAACAGGAGACTTTCATGGAAACGTAGGAATGTCTGGGTTGGAAGGGACCTCTAGAGGTCATCTCGTCCAATCCCCTGCTGAGAGCTTTGGCCTTTCACTTTGGCTTTTTTAGGTAGGAGAATGGTATGCAAATATCGTCTGAAACAAAGGGAAAAAAATAGCAAACAGGAGGTTGGGGGAGGAGTCTGCATAGCAACATTAACCTCGCAGACAGCCGCAGCATGTACGTTGCAGGACTCTTAGCAGAGGATGTGTCAAAAGAGGGGATTAAGTGCATTCTAGATTAATCACCTCTACACAAACACAGAAGTATGCGCTGCATGTGATCTGTGGGCTCTGCTTCTGGTAAGAGTGAAGAGAAGGTCTGCAGCACAGAGATCTGTTCTAGGAAGATCCACTGGTGTGCTCTGAGACTGGGATGTCTTGGTTGCAGTCATCCAAAAATAAGGCACGTGATCCAGCCAGACAAACCAGAGCTGCTGCTGTGAAGTCCAACGTGTTCTAACTTCAGTAGGCATGCACACCTTGAGTGAGGCATCTCCATTTCATTTTTAGATAACTTTTAGGAAATGTTTTTTCCATGGGAAATTGAAATTTACTATAGGAAAATGAGTCTAATTTTACAGGCTTAGCATTAACCACAGTGGGTGCCTAACTAGTGAATACTGAGCCATAAGCATGAAACAGAATGTTCAGTAAATTCTGTGATGCATTTATTCATTTTGTTACAGGTTGCATTGGAAGTTGAAACTCCTACTCAGATTTCTTTAGTAGATGAAACATCTGGTGAGGTAAGTTACAGAAGAAAAAAAAAAATTCATATATTTGTAATGGGCAATATGTCAGGGTTTAGGGTCAGGGCAGCCCCTCAGACCTAACAGCTGCTCTCTGTTAACCCCACTCCCTCCTCAAAGGGGAAGAGAAAAGGAATAAGGGAGAGAGACTTGTGATTAGAAAAGGAAATGAGAACAGCTTGAGTGAGAATAATAATAATAAAATAGAATATGTACAAATATATACAAAACCAGTATCAAACCCAACCCCCCTGATGGTAATTCCATCACCATCACCACTGATGCTGTAGAGCAGGCACTGGGGGTCCCAGACCAGGCCCTGCAGCAGACGGGAGCTGTGTTCAGGAGCTGGATTCTGGTACTGGACTCAGGAACACAGGATTGAAGGTAGAATGGACAGAGTCCTCCTTGGATGTTCCAGGGAAGCAGTCCAAGAGGGGAGAAGAGCTCAGGGAAAAAGCCTATAGACCCTTTGGATCCCTCTGCTTTATACCCAATATGACGTACATGGGCTGGAATCCCTTGTTGGTCAGTTTGGGGTCACCTGCCCTGTCCACTCCTCCCTGCAGGTGCTGCCTTTCACTTTCCTGCACCCCCCAGTGTGATACACAAGATCCAGCAGTGGCCTTGGTCTGCACACCAACCCTTGGCACTAACTCTGAACACGGGGTGTTATCACTTCTAGGAGCAGCCCCTGCCTGTGAAAACACTGCTAACTTCAGACAGTGCAGTTAGTTAGAAGAACTGAGATGAAAAGTAAAAGCACTGAACAGAATTAATTCTGTTCTCACTCAAACCAGGACACGATAATACACTTTAAAGGAGTATGGGAAGCAGATCTTAGCTGTAACACCCCATGGGGACAAGCTGTTTTTAAAATTTATATTCCTTCCCTCCTCAAGATGTGCAGCCACATTAATTTTTCTTCCCTGTTTTGTTCTTATTAATTTTTTTTTTTTTTTTTTGTAAATTAGTGATCTCCAACTTAACTAATGCTATTGTGATTTTTTTCACTTTGTGTTTCCTGGCTTATTTTAACAAGCTTTAAGTGCAGGACTTAAAGGTCTGCTAGAGCATCTCCAGGCAAAGTGTATCCCAAGATATATCCATGATACTAGTGGGTGCTTGGTGGATGAAAGGCTGGACATGAGCTGTCAATGTGTGCTTGCAGCCCAGAAAGCTACTTGTATCCTGGGCTGCATCAAAAGAAGCACAGCCAGCAGGTTGAGGGAGGTGATTCTGCTCCTCTACGCTGCTCTGTTGAGACCCCACCTGCAGTTCTGGGTCCAGCTCTGGAGTCCTCAGCACAGGAAAGACATGGGCCTATTGGAGCAGGTCCAGAGGAGGCCACAAGAATCATCAGAGGGCTGGTAACCTCTGCTATGAAGAAAGGCTAAGAGAGTTGGGGTCATTCAGCTTGGAGAAGAGAAGGTTCTGGGGGCACCTTATTGCAGCCTTCCAGTACTTAAAGGGAGTTTATAAGAAAGATGGGGACAAACTTTTTAACAGGGCCTGTTGCAGTAGTACAAAAGGAAGGTGGTTTTAAGAGGGTATATTCAGACTAGATATAAGGAAGAATTTTTTAGGATTAGGGTGGTGAGACACTGGCACAGGTTGTCTAGAGAGGTGGCAGAAGCCCTGTCCCTCAAAACGTTCCAGGGCAGGTTGGTCAGGGCTCTGAGCAACCTCCTCTAGTTGCAGATGTCCCTGCTGACTGCAGGGGGGTTGGACTAGGTGACCTTTAAAGGTCCCTTCCAACCCAAACCATCATGATTCTGTGCTTGTTCACCAGGAACCAAGGAACTAGGACTGTCTTCTGTCTGACTTGCTTTTATGAGCACCATACAATAATCAGTCATGTCTTCTGGCATGATAGGATGGTCATTGCTCTTCAGTGCTTATTGTAATGTAAAGAGTCTCTCCATTCAAAAGAAATGCTAAATGCCACAAGAGGCTGCGGGGAGTAATGTGTTACTTCTGTTGTGCCAGTGAAAGTACTGGTAGTACTTACTACAGTGTGAAAGTAATGCTAATTTATCTCTTCCAGAAAGAAGATATAGAGGTGACACTTCTACCAGCTGGTCACTGTCCAGGATCAGTCATGTATGTCCTTTCAGTAGTGTCTCTGCTGAGAAATTTGTTGTGTCAAGTTCTCACTAAGTACTATTTTTTTTTCTAACTAGAAAAAGCTAGTGAATTAAAAATTCTTATGTGGAGATAATACTGTTGTGGCAGGGCCCACCAGCTTTGGTCAAGGTTGGAAAACCACTGTACTGTCTGGGATCTGTCCAGGCAGAAGTTGTTACCTTGGTGGGGCAGATTCCTTTTCCCCGTGCCTCTGAATAACAACTTTATTGCTTTCAACTGTACTTAAAAATGACATACAAAAGTGTGATTAAAACCAAATCCTCCATTTCTTAAGTATGACAGTAAGTGCCCAGCTTCCTGGTGCAGATGCTGAATAGATTCCTTTAGCTACAACACACAGCTGGGCTATGCTCACACAATCTGTGAGGCTTTTGTCTTCAACTCTGAGCAGCCTAGACACAGGTTATTTTCCAGACATAGTGAGTCTGAATTATTTGGCTTACCTGAAATTACTCTAGGAGCAGATTGAACCCAGTATTTCTATTACATCATACGTTAGTCGCATAGACTGTCCTCAGCGAGGTGACAAACTGACAGCTGGCATTTAATGCTTTATATTGTTGAGTTTGACCAAAGTGTTCCTGTTTGTAGGTTTTTGTTTGAAGGTGAAAATGGCACTGTCCTGTATACTGGGGATTTCAGGCTTGCAAAAGGAGAAGCAGCCAGAATGGAGCTTTTGCATTCAGGGACCAGGTGAGACTTTCCTGAGCTATTCATGGAATTTAGAAAGAATAAAATATCACACAGGCATGAATATTTCAGGAATAATACACTCTTTTCCTTTTTTTTTTATTCTGGATGAAATATATTTGCCATCAGGCAATACTGCAGTTACAAGCTCCTTTTGACTTGCTCTTTGTAATAAAGAGGAAGAAATGCCACCTCCCAAAGAGAGAGGAAGTTGTATATCTTAGTACTGTGAGGCAATGCTCACCCTGCTGTCACATGTCTCTCTTTCAGAGTGAAAGACATCCAGAGTGTGTATTTGGACACCACTTTTTGTGATCCCAGATTTTATCATATACCAAGCAGGGTAAGTCCAACTAAGCTGTGAGAGGAAAGGTCTGTAAAGCTGCTAGTTAATTACACCCCTCTGTTGTTAGATGAGTCTTTGCAAGGCAATGCCATTTTTCATTACCAAATCACAGCACTTGGGAAGTGTCTTCAAAGATGATTCACAACATTTTGTAAACTTTTCAGGAGGAATGTTTAAATGGCATATTGGAGTTAGTGCGAAGCTGGACCTCGCTGACTCGCTATCATGTTGTGTGGCTGAACTGCAAAGCTGCTTATGGATATGAATATTTATTCATAAACCTCAGTGAGGAACTTGGAATCAAGGTAATGTTTCTGTAATTGTTGCTTTAGAATAGATCCTCAGTAATGGTAGTGGCCAGTCACTAAGCTGGAAATAAATGGGCTGTTCAGAGGACTGCTGTATGTGAAGGATGTGCTTACTTCACTTAAAAAGCTACAGTGAGTTAACTCATTGATTTCAGTCTGGAACACCAGGGCTCTCCATTGAGAAGTTAACCTCCAGGTTTTAAACTCAGTGTTTACTTCTCTGCCTTTCATCTTGTGAATGATAAAAGCCTTCTCATTTACACAGAACATGAATAGTTATCAGATATATTCTGACTTTCTTTAATGAACATTCATCCTTCCTCAACATGGGAGGTATGTTCTCCTTGTTCTAGATGCCCAAGTCACTTTTGGCTAACACTTCTCCCTGTGGATGATGTTAGTGGGTGGTAATTGTTTAAATGCCTACCAGCACTTGTTGAGAACAGAACTACATCTGTATAGTTGCTCCAGCTGCAGTCTGGCCAACACATTGAGCTAATTATGAGTAAACTCTGCCTTTCTCTAGGTGCACGTGAACAAACTTGATATGTTCAGAAACATGCCAGAAATCCTCTACCACATTACTACAGATCGACACACTCAGATTCATGCCTGTCGACATCCTCGGGTCTGTTTCATTTTGCAAAGCCTCTCATAACTTTGCTGTGAAAAACTGGTCGTAGGTGCTCATGTTGTGGTCCTGCTGGGCTAATGAAGACGTGGGCCAAATGGTGGCTTAATGTAAAGAAGAGTGAGAATTTTAGTTAGTGGGTTGAAGTTTTTCATAGAAAAAGAATTAAAAAAGGAAAAAATATATGAACTAGAAATAGTTTAACTATTTGAAAATTGAAAGTTTTTATTTTTAAATGAAGTAAGACAAGTGGCAGGTGAGATCAGTCGGGTATTAGCTATTTAAATATATCAGAAGTAGCTCAGATGATGCCTCCTGCAGCCATGTGCTTTGTGTTTGTAGCGTAGGGCCTTCCCTTTCCGGGATGTCTGTAAAGCTGAAGGCTCAAACTCAGAGTAGTGCAGGTAGAACTGGTGGTGGGACATTGGGCTTTGTGATTGATTTGCTTTGTTAGCTGCTCTATGGAAGCAAGAGGCAACAACAGTGTTTCGAAGGAGCTGGAAGTGAGGTGAACTCTTGGCCTGGATAGATGCTATGTCACTTAATTTCCAGGGGAAAAAAGGTCAGGATTACACTTGATTTTATATTGCGTTTGACAGGATGATGACTGCTTTAGAGGGAACAGACTGCCCTGTGGGATGACTTGCCAGAATGGAAATCCCTTGCACATAATCAGCATCAAACCCTCCACAATGTGGTTTGGAGAAAGGATCAAGAAAACCAGTGTAATAGTGAGGTGAGCGTTCGGGCCATGCAGAAACAAACCTGTTGTTTCAGGTGCGTATCTTGCCTGATGCTTGTAGAACTGAATCTCAAACCAGACTTGCTAAGAACAGTTAGCCTGTTGACTGAGGATGGAGAACAGTTACCTATTTTTTCTGCCTTATTAAATTTTATTTTATTTTATTTTATTTTTTTAGGACTGGGGAGAATACATACAGAGCTTGTTTCTCTTTCCATTCTTCATACAGCGAGGTTTGTATACTTACAGTACTGAGTATATGTTGATTTAAAAAAAAAATATTATTTTGGAGTGTATGACATGACTTGTCACAATAAGAAACCACTTTTCAGTAATAAGACATAAGGGGATAGGAAGGTCTGGATGATGAAGACAGAGAAGTTTGTTTTAATATAGCTGCAGAAGAGCATGTTAAGGTAGGGCAGGATCACAAGCCTATTTTTTTGTTCTCCCTTCTCAAAGGATAGGTCAAGGCTACAACTGTTTTGACTGCCTTTTAGTTTTAGATTATTGTGTAACTATGCAATGCTTAAAGATTGGAATTTCACTTTTCAATACCTTGTATATCTACTGTGACTCAGTTTTGGGTGGCTTTGCCACCTTTTCCCTGCCCACGCATTTAAACAGAATTTTCTCTCAGCAGCTTCCACTTGTAACTCCTCTTTCTCTATTAAGGGCTAAAAGGAAATAGGCCATGGCAGCATCCTCCCCAGAATCACACACTTTCATTTAATGCGAATTTGAGCCAGATCTTAAAATACTTCTCTGAACTGAAAGCAGCTCTGGGCTAACAAAGCCGTGCACATACAAAACGGAGATTATTCAGAGGAAGACAGACCTGGTTTTAAGAACCTAGTTAAATTTTTATTTGCTCTGCCATGCAGAATTTTAAATGGAGTTACCTGTGTAGTACATACAACGTGGCAGCTCTCCTGGCAGGTTATGGGAGGAGGTGTATGTAACACTCATACCTCCACATGCAAAAATAGATGGGTCCTACTGGTCTGTATGGATAGGAGCATAATCTGCAAACTTGCAAGTGTCTGCAGTGCTCAGCACTGGCAAAGCCTCAGCTGGAGAGGAGTGTCTCAAACCAGGCACATTTCTTCATGAAATTTGCTGTCTGGAAAGCACTTAGAGTAAGGCTTGGAAAAAGTGACATGTTTTGTCATAATGGGCTTTTATAGTGGACTGAAGGGACACCTTAGGAAAAGTCTTTGATGAAGGAAATACCTGATCTGCACAACAAGGGACTTAAAGTCCATGAAGAACAGTGCAAGTCTGAAAAGATCTACATCAAAGACAGGGAAGTGATGATCACATTTCCTAGGAACAGGTCTGCCTGGCATTTTCTTTCAGAGAGAGCAATGGTCTGTGTAGTTGGGCATTGCTGTGAGGTGGTGAGGAGAGGCTGAGGTCTCAGCATCCTTTCAGACCCCTTTTCTTGTTAGAGAGCTGTCCACTTTGACAGAGGCTGGCTTTTGGGTCCTACTGGTATTTACCTGAGATAACTGATAGCACTTGTCGCAGGTGTGCTTTGATCAGTGCTTCTGTTAAGTGAAATTACTGATGTAACTTGTTAAACAGAATCTTCTTTTCTTCAATTTAGATTAAGGATTTCCTGAGCTATATCTGCCCTGTGAATGTGTATCCCAATGTACTGCCAGTGGGTGGGACAGAAGACAAACTTATGGAAATGTAAGTGGCCAGTGGTGGCTGAATGGAGGTGGTCTAATCTCTACTCCCCTCCTGAATCCTCTCAAGCAGGCCACTGCCTTTTGCTTTACTTGTCTGATAAATCAGACTGGTTTTTTTTCCTGTATTCAATCCTGCAAACTTCAGCTTTCTGAAGAACACGTGTACGTTGTGCTAAGTCTGAGACTTTGTATTCCACACACTGCTTACCTCTATGTGTAGAGGCTTTTCTGCTGTTGAGCTTTATCTGGGTGGAATATGAATACACATTCATCTTATTTTATTGTGTGACATATTCCTATTTGTCATTTCTGCTCCTCAGAAGTTTCTTTTAAAGAAGCTTCTGCTGAGGACTTGAACTCCCACCCTCTGTACAGCATCACAGAGGCCTGTTCTCTTGTGCTCCTACAGATGCTGGCAGCTTAGAAAGCACTCTTAGCTTAGAAGCACAGTGGTGTCACTCAGTCGGAACAAAATGAGGACTTGTTTCTTTGTTTCTTTTTAATTTCCTCCTTGCTAAGAAAGGAGATAGTTTGCAACTGTTGAATAAAACTGCAGTCAGATTTTGAACCCTGTCATCTTGTCTTCTCTAAGCAAGGAACTAAAAGATAGTCTCTGAACAATACACATTTTAACATAAATACACAGAAATGCTTCATTTCTACATTTCAGCTGCCTAAGCTCACCAGTGCATTAAGAACTTTCCCCTAGCTATCACTGCCTTTGCTTTACACTTTTGCTGCAGTGCCTGTGAAAGGCATGAAGCAGTGTACTTGGATCAGATTAAAAGATGTACTTGTGCTCCTTGAAAGTATCTGCTGAGTTCTAAATATTATTTGCTGTTGTCATTTATTTCAGATTAAAGCCATTATGCAGGTCCTACAGGAGAAACATGGAGCCCAGGTACAAGCCCTTAGGAACACTGAAGAGAGTCCACACGAGAGTCTTATCTGATACAGGTAAAGGTTCTGCTGGTGCTGCTGTGCCTTAAATGAAAGTCCAAGACTAAGCAGAGGTGCCAAAAGCCACAGTGTTCACCACGGTCTGTCTGTGTTCAAAGCAGCAGTTAGAAAGGAAAAATAGGAATTAAAGGAACTTGCCTGTAACAGCTTCCCTTATGACTGCAATAATTAATTATCATTGCAACACCCTAGGAGTGCTTTTTTAAGAAGAGTCAGTTCCTCATTTGTGATTTATTTACAAGCATGGTCTCATGCCAGGAATTTGTAGATAACTGTATGGTCTCTGTTTAGGCTTATAGCTTATGAGTATTACTAACTCCCTATAAAATGCTTAAGGAAAAAAAAAAAGTGAGATGACATCTGGAGTATTGTGTTCAGTTCTGGTCTCCCCAGTTCAAGAGGGACAGAGAAATACTAGAGAGAGTCCAGCAGAGGCTATGAGAATGATGAAGGGACTGGAGCATCTCTCTTATGAGGAAAGGTTGAGAAACGTGGGGCTGTTTAGTCTGGAGAAGGCTGAGAGAGGATCGTCCAGTCTCTTTTCACTTGTGCCCTGTGACAGGACAACAGGTGATGGTAGCAAGGTGAAACACAGGAAGTTCCACCTCAACATGTGGAAAATATTCTTCACTGGGAGACTGACAGAGCCTGGAACAGGCTGCCCAGAGAGGTTGTGGAGTCTCCTTCTCTAGAGGCTTTGAAGACCTGCCAGGATATGTTCTGGTGTGGCCTGCCCTGGGAGATGCTGTGCTGGCAGGGGGATTGGACTCTGATCTCCAGCGGTCCCTTCCAAACCCTACCATTCTATGATTATGTTTTAGAAGGGTGAGAAAGCACCAGTTGTGTAAAATGTCACTCACTGGTTTGCAGTCTTAAAATGCATTCAGTGGTCACCAGCCCTTTAACTTCCAGGTAGAGTTCCATCCCACAGTCCTAGACCATCCCTATAAAGGTTTTTCTAACTTTGCTCGTATCACCTCCCGTGTTGCGGAGCGCAGAGTGCGTGTATCAGCAACACTGCCCCTCTCTCTGCATTTTCTCCCACTGCTGGCTTTTTAGCACCAAGCAGCTTTTTTTTAACTTGCAATGGTAAATGTATGCTGTAGAAAGCCTCTGGAAAGCCACTTGGGAAGCAGGAGACAGCTCTGGGCCTGCTGCATTCTTTTTGGCTTCTGGAATGCCAAGTATGCCAGCATGATGCAGTCCTGGAGAATGTGTCAGAGGCCTGAATAAATGTGTCTGCCCGGGCTACGGCTGATCTGCTGTGGCGTATATGGAGGATGGCAGCTGGCAGCTTTCCTTGTAAGGCACCGTGCTAGACGAGGCAAGGCAAACACCATCCATAATGTGCTGCTGAGGCTCCACTGCCATTAAAGAACTTTCCTCTCTTTATACTAAATGAGTTATTTTTTTCTCTCAACAAGATTTTAGCAGAGATGTGTACTTTTCTTACTGTGGGATTTGTTTGTTTGTTATTTTCTTGACAGATGAAGATGATCTCTTTGATTCAGAATTAAGTTCTGTAAGGCCTAAGATTCCAAAACAGCAGAGAGAAGAGAGCAGGCCCTCCTCCATCACAGGACAGTCAGAAAACACTGAAACATACATTAATGAGAGCACAGAAAGTTACAGAGTGACCACAGCTTGTGCGTCCCTCAAGGTAGACTTCATGGACTGTGAGGAATCAAATGATGATGATGATGATGATGATGAAGAAGAAGAATCTGAAAAAAATACAGTTCGAGTTCTTTCCCATGAACCAGATGCCACTTCCACATCAAATTTCAATGGAGTAACTAGTGACCAGCAGGAGTCTGATGCCAACGTCCCTCGCTGGGATGCATTTTTCAAGTGTAACCAGCTAGAAGAAAGCTCTGAAAATGAGAACAACTTGCCATCTTCAGCAGATGCTGGTGGGTCCCAGTCACTCTTCAGTGATTCTGATGGAGTAAGTGACTCAACACATATCTCCTCCCAAAATTCTTCTCAGTCAACACACATATCAGAGCAGGGGAGCCAGGGCTGGGACAGCCAAATGGACACAGTACTCATTACCTCGCAGGAGAGAAATGCCTTGGATTTCAGCTGCTTCAACAAAGGTGGGAGCAGAACAGTTGTTTCTGTTCTGCAGGAGACTGCCAAAGACAGTCCACCTGACAACAGCAGGTGGAAGCCGCTGTGTCTAAACAGATCTTGTGCCTATGATGTTGCCTGTGACTTGAAAAGCAAAGACTCTGAGAAAGATGCCGAAGCCGGCACTGCTCACATTCAAGATGTGCTGGTGGAAATTAGTGACAATTCCAGGACTCCTGATCTGGAACTGGGGAAGGACTCCCAGAACTCCTCTGACTTTGAAATTCCCTTGACTCCCAGTGCTGAAGTGCCCCAGCCAGATAAACTGCTCTCTTTCTATACAAAGCAAGCAGCAGGTGAAAACATACATACTCAGTGAGGAAAAGTGTCTCCTGAAGACAGATATAACTGATTACATCATGATTACAAATACTGAAATTTGTTCATTAAACCCTGAATTATTTTTCTCTTCAGCACTGGTTACTGTCTGCAGCTATGCTAATTCATGCCATTTTTATTGTTTTGTCACAAGTATCTCACTGTCAGAACTAGGAATGAGCAGCCTGTGTAATTTTACTGTTCCTTCCATGAAATAGTGATACAGGAGGGACTGTACAAGCCTTCTACACACCAAGGTTCAGTTGGCCAGGACTGCACGTAGACAAAAAATGGATCAAACAAAAATGAAATTTAGTGTTTATCATGAGGTCTAAGAGTTTGTCTTTGTATGTAACCTCAGGTTTTAATAAAATGCTGCATTTTTAACCAGGGAGAGGAATGTGACATCTTTCAGGAATGACTATGCAACCAATCTAAGAGTTGCACTTTCACTTTAATCCTTAATTTGCACTGAAGTTATTTTTAAAAAAGACTGCAGAACAGATGAGAGAATTACTGAGGTGTTGGGGTTTTTTTAATCAAATTGGTCCTTTCAAGGAGTCTCTCTCTGCACTCAGCAAGTGTTGTCTTCTGATTTTGTATTACACCCTTGTCCCTGGTTTAAATCTAACTCATTGCAAACAACTTGTCATCAGTTCCTCTGTTTTCATTTGTTTTGATTTTTTTTTTTCTTTATAATTAAAAATTAAATCCTGTGCTACCAGCAGTAACCTGCTCTGGAGGTAATCTCACAGCTGTTACACAAAGTTCTTTTATTATCCATCACTGCACCATTCTGTTAACTTCACTGCATTCAGAGGTGTTCCTTTCTTAACATCAAGGCAATAGATCCTCCATGCACATGTGCCATTATAACTAACTTCTGCCAGAATTCTTAGCTTCTAAGGTTGAAATATGCCAGGTTTTTGTTAAACTGCAATGCATTCAAACATGCCTAAACCCCAGAGTCATCAAAAAAATCCATGAGGTTCCCCCTCCATGTGGTCTTGAGTCCAAAATAATTAAACAGACTTTTAGTGGGTCTTTCTGTCCTCTTCAGTGATTTGCAAATGTTAAACCAGTCAGCATCCTGCTCCTGGGAACAGTGGCAGGAAGGGAAGAGAGGCAGGGAAAAAGTAAAAGAAAAATTGTTCTAGTCTATATATTCAAGTCCCTATCTCTCTCCCCTCTCATCTCACTCGAGTCTTGGAATTTGTTAACGTTATTTCCACATGTGGTCTGTCAGGGTTTCTTTGCTGGGGCTTTTTGTGGAAAGGGGTGGGTGGAGGTTGGTTGTTTTTTTGTGTGTGATTTTTTTTGTTTTGTTGTTTGTTTTGGGGGGGGTGGGGGGTGAGGGGGTGTTGGGTGTGTGTTTTGTTTAGTTATTTCTTTTTAGCAAGCTAGAGTTGTAACCTTTTAACTACCTCTGCAAATAAAGTCAGACAGAGCAGAATTGCACCTGTTACATTGTTTTGTGTTTCTTACAGATATAAGTTCAGGGCTGCATTTACATTGTCCTTAAATATACAGGAACCCGAGCTGCTTTAGACAAGTTAATGGTGCAGATTTATACCAGTTATCAGCCCTAAACTGAACAGGAAACACATGACTTCCTCATGATCACTCCACTAGACTCACTAGTCTTTATAGTCAGGACAGGCATTAAGACATCGCAATCTCAAAGCCAATTCTGCTGTTTCAGCTAATTTTGACAGGCTAAGTTGTTGGGGGGGGTTCTTTTTTAAGAACAACAACAACAACAAGAGAAAAACTAAATTTACTTTATTTTATCAAAAACTATAGGAAGATAGCAATACTAGAGATCACACATTATGAAAAGAAAATGTTCCTGAGCTTATAAGCTGCATATTCTAATGTACACAGTCCTAAAACATACATTAGAAATAACAAAAAAAACTGACTTAATTTTGAGATTAAATAAATAATAGCTTTTCTTACAGGTCATGTTGCAGCTTTTTACTAAGAATAAAAATAATAAATTAAACCAAACAAAAAAGAACTGCTTGAGGACAGATCAAAGGTTACCAGTCTCTAAGAAGTGCATGTACAGCACTGAACTGGTGGCTGTGATGCTGCTAACAGATCACAAAGGAAAACCAAGGCAGAGGCCAAGGTGGTTTAGGCTCCTTAAGAAACTAAAAATAGCTTTTTCTCCTCATCCAATATAGCAGTTTCCCCCTCCCCAAACTCACAAAAACAGCAAAAGGAGTTTTAAAATTGACAGTGTGTCCCATTAAGCTAATTAACCGACTGCAATCCAAATGCACTGTGAATATGTAAATATAAAATACTGCTCAAGGCTCTAAATTGGAAACTAGAAACATGGGTTTACTTCAAATAAATACGAAATACTGTTACCTCCCAGAACATAAACTAACAGCTCTTTATTTATCACACAGGAGGTAACACTCAT
This sequence comes from Megaceryle torquata, assembly GCA_024611175.1. NCBI lineage: Eukaryota > Metazoa > Chordata > Aves > Coraciiformes > Cerylidae > Megaceryle > Megaceryle torquata. Next base: position 19,043 of record JANIJG010019624.1, read on the forward strand.
CTCTTTAAAGAACAGCAGACTTATTCCAATGCTGGTGGTAACATATGCTGCCTTGGGAAAAAGGCAGACACTGAACTCAAGTACAACTACTAAAGGTTTTTATCTTTTAAAATGTATTTACTTGCAATTTTAAAATCAAATGGGAATTAACATAGACAAGAAGAGTGTCGAACCAGCCCTATGTCATCTTGCCCAGGAGAGGCCAGAGAAACCGATTTGGTAAGGAATCCTTTTCTTGCCGCAACTGCTCTCGCCCCCCTGTACTGACAGGGAAGGCTGCAAACTGCAGTGGATTAAGGAGCTGGATACTGCAGGTTCCATCCACATGAAATGCATCGCTGAATCGGGCTACATGCAAGAGAAAGCACTAATGACTCCAAATGATCCAAGCTCAGCTCAAGTTTGCTATCATTAAAGCTCCAAATTCCATTTCAAATTTATATATATGTATAAAAAATTGATTAGAGATGTGGCATAGTAAAAATTGAGTAGATTCAGCATTTAGTCAAGTGTGTGGATACAGGTGAGCCTGGTAATGTCAAATACTTTTAAATCTAAGCAAACTTTCTCCTATTCATTAAACAATATAAAGTATTTATTTCAACATGTATCGCTTTATATCATAGATTACAAAACTTAACACAGCATGTTGAATAGCCCACACTCCACCCCAACCGCGAGACAGATTTTGGCTAGTAGCATATAAAAATTCCACTTTCTACCAAAGAGATGGATCTTCAGTGCAAATGCAACTGTGCTTCTTAATGACCAACCAACCTGTATTATCCTTTGAAACACTCTTTGGAGTGTTTGTAGTTAAGATGAAATTTAAGGCATCTTCTAACAAATGAAGTAAACAGTTATAATGCTGGGTACTTGACTTCATTCACCTGAGCCAACAGCTGTGCACCTTATAAAGGTAACTAGCTGACCTATGATACATAGCTAGCATCCATTTATGAAGCAGCATTTTTCTGCCTGACCCTATCAACATTTACATGATTTGTAAGCAATATGCAAGTTTTATAAGCTTTTAATCCATGAGAATAAAGCACTTGGATCATCCTCAGAGCACAGACCTTGCCTGTAACTCCACTCATAACCCACCCCAACTGCTCTTCAGTGTTTCAGAAGCCAAGCAAAACTTAAGTGTACACTACGAACAGATTGAGACAACTTGAAGATGATCAGGGAAAAAAAAAAACCCAAGATGACTCAAGCAGCTGAAGAACAGTACATTTCTCAGCCTTTACATTCAAGAGCATCTTACAAATGTCTACAGCAAATGGTAAACTCCCCCCTAGTCTAACTTCACTGAAGTTAACATTTTTGCAACAAGAAAAAAAAAAAACAGGCCTTGTATCTTAAAAGTCTGTCACTAGATTAAAAAAACAACCTCACAGTGAGTAAAAACTTAATCGGGACCAGCTGTAAACACAAATCATTTCCCAGGGTATTTCTGCACCGAGCGGATAACTAAGCATCTCTCTGTAATGCATCAACTTAGACAACAGGTGCTCTCCCTATTCTTTTGTTATCTATTTCCAAACTGTAGCCAGCAATTTGTTTCAGCAATGACTGCCAAATTTCTGCAATGAAAACAAACAGCGTATGTTACTACCAATGATCCGATACTTACAAATTCTCTGTAGAACTGCAACCCTCCTATAGCTTCCTAACTAAAAGTCAGAACACTACAACTAAAAAAAAAAAACAAACCAAAACCTAAACCAAAAACACAACAGTCTATACGTCAAACTTTTAAATAACAACATCAGCTAAAAACGTTCAAGATCTTGGTCTTACATCTGGGACCTGCTAAAACCAATTAATTGACTTCTGTGGAGTGCAACAGACATTTTACAGTTTGTGTTCCTGTGAACCTTCATTTGGACCCAGTCTGCTGGTTGTCCTTAATCATTCACCTCAGTGCCATAAATGTTATTGCTAATCTCTTGAAGCTTTTCTTTATAAAACAAAAAGCAAAAGAACTGTCAGCTATGACTTAAGATTCAAATCAAATGCCTCCAGACTTTCCCAAGGTACGGGAAATACACAACATTTCATCCCACTGAAATCAGCCACTAAAAGGCCTATGGCTGTAAACTCACATTCAAATATTAAAATTAGATACATTTTGAAGAGTTTTCTTTGCACACATTTTACTGCTTCCTACATAACAATTCTAGAAAAATCAATTTTTAATCTTGCTTTTAGTTCTCTGTTTGCCTGAACCACTACATCTCTTTCTTTGGCCAATGCCACTTAAATTACAAATGCAATGCCTTGTTTTCTCTGTACGTATTTACTGGATCTAAAAATACTTGAATATGTGCATGAAAGAAGAGTCATCTTAAAACACATTTAAAAGAGAGCAAAGTATCTGTGACTTTGGATACCCGAACTCAGTTGAGATAACCTCTGCAACACACAGCTCCACATTTACAGACAGTTCTGATCCTCTTTCTGGATGGGCTGAGACCATCAGCAGAGTCTGAAGTCAGATCTAATGAACCTGTGAAACATATAAACACAAATAAGGAAGCTTTAAAAGACAGGCTGAAACTGTGCTAGATACTCAAATGGCTGCAAAAAGCCTTCTACCACCACAGTTCTTAAAAGCGCTGTGCGTGCAGCTGCGCTCAGATGTACCAACACCCACATTACAACTAGATGCACAACACCCGGCGTACAGAACCCACAGCTCACCACGCTCCAGCCTAGCACCTTCAGGTGTGTCTCTGCACTGACCAGCTGAGTGCAGCCTGCCTTGAATGCCAGTGTCACAGACACCGCTAAAAGAGAAGCTTGAAGGATTCAAGTAAAATCAACTTGTCGGTAGTTAAAAGAGCTTCTACAAGAATGAGGCACAGCTCTGGAGTGTAGAAGTGCCTCTCTGAAAAGAAAGTAACAGCAAACAATACATTGCTGTAATGGATAAAAGGTTTGCACGCAAAGCTTGACGCACACAACACCTCTGCTGGTAAAATGTAATAACTTTTTTTATTTTATTGGGAAATAAAAATAAAGTCATAGAATGTTTTGGGTTGGAAGAGACCTTTAAAAGTCATCTAGTTCAACCGCCCTGCCATGGGCAGGGACACCTTCCACTAGATCAGGTTGCTCAGAGCCCTGTCCAACCTGGCCTCGAGCAACAAATGGAAGATCAATTATAAAAGAATTGTCTAACGGTGCAAGTTGGAAGGGACCTCAAAGCATCATCTGGTCCAACCACTCATGGGAAACGCAGCCTGGATGGGATTATCTAGCACCCTGTCCAATCACAAAAACATCCCGTGATGGGGACTCCACCACGTCTGGAGATGTCGTTCCAGTGGATGATAGTTCTCACTGTACAAAATTTCTTTATTAGTTATCCAAGAACCAATAATATTTCACCCAGCCCTTTGTTTCCTGAAGCCTCTGCACAATGTCCAATGTATCCAATCCAGCAATATAGTAAACTTTGGACTGTCCTTCCATCCTGAACATCTGTACCACAGGACCTACATCCACAAGTGAGACCAGGGGACACCAGAATCCAGAGACAAACCTATGGTGCCTCAGACCACACAGCTGTTCCAGCTACCCTTGTAACTATCACTAGCAGTTCACTTACAAAGCAGTTTACCAGAAATGTCAATTGGAATAAAGGAAAGTGCATTTTTAAGGGCAGCCTGACCATTCCTTTGAACATTCCTGTGACAAATCTTCAGAATAATTTGCCCTGTCAGACATTCCAACCACAAGCCTGTACTGTGAGCTAGGAGTGCTGAACGAGGTAATGCACTAGAGGCGCACACAAAAGCTTCTGGGTGCAATCTTGTCCACGCTACACGACTGTTCTTGGATCCACAGAGCTGTGTTAGGGAGTTGCACTGTCTGACCTAAAACACCATCATCAGTCAGGCTGCAACAAAAGCCACCAGTGGCCCAAAGCTCCCCACAAAGACAGACCTTTCATCTGATAGTCAAAGGTTAGCTCTTCTCCAGCCTTGATGGTTCGGGTAGAGAACAGCGCTATTCGAGGAAGACGCAAGTCGAGGTTATCAATGAACACATTGAAGACTTGAAGATTCGGATCACACTGTAAGGCAAAAATTAACATAGTTTCTGTTATGAAAAATCCACACTAACTTTCACCAAAGCGTTTAAGCAAACCACAGTCACAGGAAAGGAAAAATTGGTGGTTCTTTCAGTGACCGAAGCTTAAAATTGTTATCTTTTGAATCAACCAATTACATTCTTGAAATAGCACTACAGGAGAACATTCACAGCTTGGAGTCTAGTCCTTTCAAGAAAGCAACCTTTACACAATACATAGACTACACTAATATTCAATAGGCTATCAAAAAATAAAAGGCACCTTCAAAAGATGACAACAAAAAAGATTACAAACAAAGCAAATATAGCAACATTCAGAGGTTAGTATATGCCTCTAAGACTCACAAAAATAATTAAAGTTGAAAGAAAAGAAAAAAGCAACCTGTCATTTCAAGCCACACACACTCACTACTCTGTATTTAGGTTTAAGCGTCGCTTCTGGGCCAGAAATAGTATTTTAATACTACACATAAATTTCTATTTTCAATTGCTTTGGAATGATCTGCTATGGCCTGGCTGTCAGGAGGAAGGTCAAGGACACGAAGTAGGAACTAGAAGCCACTTTATCAATTTTTCTGGATTAAGAATCAGAAGTCAGTAGTCACTCAGGCAGTTTTTTAACCTCTGCATGGTCTTTTGCTCTTGAACAGTAAAATATATTCCATGTTAAAGAATCAGAAGTGAAGTTAGACAATTAGCTTTACACTGAAAAGTGAGAATAGCCCATTCTCATTTCCAAAAGTAAAAGCAATTAGCTGCATCTAAAATGCTGCTTCATTCTTCTCCCTGGCAAGTCTACATGAAACACAACTGTCATTAGCTCACAAACCTGGAAACATGAATTTACTGTATTTGTAGAACACTGACTGCATACCACACAAACAGCAGTAAAAAATAATTTTTAGTCAAGAAGTCTTTACAAATGCAGTTCAGTCTTCTCACTTTAGGTACCTCAGCTGAACAGGAAATAAAACACTACCAAAGTTTCCTGTTTAAAATTTACTTTTTAACTCCCTAGCAAGTTTAGATTCAGGAGGGCATAAAAGGTATCTACGGGGGAGAAATATCCAAGAAAGTGTAGGAATTCTCACTTTACTTCCTCTACCAATGTTCAAAAGATGAAATTTAGCATAACCCCCAAGTCCTGCCCTGCTACAAAATAACACATCAATTCCTATTGTCTTCAACTCTTCTCTAATTTTATTCTCTATTTCTCACGTTAGGTCTTCTAGTTACTTGGAAAACACCCACACCCAAACCTACCCTATTTTGTTTGTCTACAACCAGCAGATTCAGCAACAACTTGAGTCCTGTCAGATGCCCCCTTCAGATAGCACATCATTCCCAGGTTTTTGTAGGTAGTCCTACTCTGAGTAAGGCCAAGTATTCTGTTTATGATGTCATCTAACCAACCTGGCTGTGCTGGCATGATACAAACAACTCCAGAAATACTGTGATTATGGCAAGAACATATTTACAGTAGAAGAGATTACTGGCACAAACTGGGATAATTCGCCAAATTCTTAGTGTACGAAACAAGGTCTTACGCTGTGATTCACAAAGTGGGACACATTTCCATATCGTGCTGCATCTACTGTAAACTCATCTGAGTCATAGTCCAAGTCAAACAAGTATGTGTTTCCCTGGTTGTCATAGAGCTGGCCTCGTCTCTCTGCTTCCTCACTTGTAATTACCTAAAAAGAGAAAAAGGAAACCTGCATCACATTATTAACTATTACTAAATCAAAACAAAAATCATAATCATGCCAGAAAACAAGCCTTTACTTAGTAAAAAATACATTTGCTTTCTGATGCTGAAATAGCATTCCATCTCTAATGAACAAAGAATATACACATACAGCTACGCTAATTAGTGACTGTAATTCCTCTACACTTGATGCACACTAGTACCTTGTCTCAGAAAAACTTGAAAATTCTATACATATAATTTTTTCTTTAGACCCAGAAAACCTTGTTCACCTCACATAAAATAAATTCAACTTTCTCCATTTGCACAAAGATCAACAGGTATCAGTCTTTACAGCCCAGTCCTATTGACAGTCCAGTTTCCCTCCTCCCTTCCTGCTATTTCAACTGCAAATAAAGATCCTATTCCTGACAACTTATACAGATACATCACTTCACAAAGCTGAATCTATGCCACTAGGTTTGTATGTGCTGGCACAAGGTAGAAATCCAGAAAGTCCCTTAAGGAAGGGAAGAACTATCGTCACTTTTGACAGAAGCAACAGCTTCATGTGCAGCCTGTTACGTTAAACATATTCCATTGTGCAGACTCAAAGAAATCACAGTTTGGCAGCAAGACAGATACAAAATGTGCTAGAATTGGACCAAAAAAAAAAACCCCACCAAAACCACCAAACCAAAAACCACCCCAAAACCCCCAAACTACCTCTATATCTTTCTGACAGATCAGCTTTGAAAACTGATTCAATAGTATAGAATAAGAAGATTCAGGTGAGAGGGTAAATACACAGTCGTTCCTTACAGCAACAAACAAAATTACATAATCATCATTCTGAATTAACCCCTCAACAGAGATATTCAGAATGACTGACCTCTTCTATGTTTACCAGAAAGGTATGAACCTTTGAATGAGAATGAATCATGAATTCTATGATTCTATGAATCAGAAGATTTAGGTCTGGAAGCACAGAAGAAATACAATTAAGACATTTGTACAAAGAGAAAAAACTAATTCTTTTGAGTCAAGTTAGTAGCAAGGCAGATTGGCAGCAGAAATACAAACAGTCTGGATCAGAGAGGCCACCAGGAGCTGCTGATGTAAAGAGCCCCGAAGCAAAGCAGAGGTTGAACCAAATTAACAGAGGGCAACACAAAAGTCTTAGGAGTAATGCAAGTTCTGTATTTTATAATACAAAAGGTCTGTTTGAAATAGCATGAGACTGAGTAAACAGATAAAGTCCATACTAAAAGTCTTACTCTTGCTGTTAATCTAAAGTAATAAGTTTGGAGATACTACTTTAAAAGTTCAGACAACACATAAAAGGGACAGACAGACGGGTGGGGAGTTTGGCAACAACTGTGCCTGGGGAACAGGAACAAAGGACGCTAGGAGAGATGATGGGGCAGAATGACTGCTGTCAATGAAGAGAAGGCATGCTTTGAGAGTTACTATTAGGGTACATACCTAAAATAATTATTTAGCAAAATAGATAGTAAGTACTCACTTTACATTCATCCTTTTACAATTGCTCTGGAGGAAGGCTCTGCACAATATAGTTCTGCTGTCATCTTGAATGTCTATTCTATTTCTCTATTCAGAGGTAGACTTATTTATCATATAGTGGAAGTCAAGAATTACTAAAACTGAAAGCAAGCTCATCAAGACTTTGTCCAGCATTTCCTTTATTGTAAATAATTCATCTATATGAGATAAAATACATACCTCTCCAACGTACTCCATCACAAAACTGTTGGTTTTAATTTCCTGGAGGGTTTTTACTCCCCAACCACGGCCATTGTTAGTTCTGAAGATGCAAAGAGAATATGGTGTACCTTTCTGTACTATTCTATTAGGGCAGTCAGGTCCACACCTACAAAATGAATTGCATTCATAGATGGGCAAACCAGGCTGGATTTTCAATTTCTTTCGTTTATTATAAGCCAAAATAAATCCAGCCTCCTTTGGACAGCACTTCTCAGCAGGGCAGTCAGTGCATTCACAGCCAGTTGTTATTCCATTTAGTACATTTATTCCAGGAGCAGGTTTATACTCATTAATGTAGTAGAAGTCTAAAGGAGGGCCTTCAAGATCCACAGTGTTTTCTACCAGAATCATTGCTTTATGATTCTTTTTCCTGTTGAGTTCTTCTTTCCACCTCTGCAGAGCTATTCTTTGCTTTGCCTTCTTGACAATGTATTCTGTGACCGCAGGTTTCAAAGCTCTGAAATGATTTCTCACTTTCAGTGGCTTGCCTTCTCTCACCCGAGACAAGAATTCATCTTTGTCACTAAGGAAGTTTTGAAGCAGCAATGGGCATTTCAGATTTTTCTGAGGTTCCCAAGTATTTGAAGATTCTGGCCATCCTTTCCATTTCACAAGATAGTATTCTGTGCCCTTAAAACACAGAAACAGAGATTTAGCTGCGTTTCATTTTGTGGAAATCCAGCAACACAGAGTACACAGGCAAACACAAAAGAGCTCTGGGGTTAAGAAACAGCAGAAGGTCTTGATGTCCCCGTAACAATTAGAATTGGGGAGAAAGAGAAAAATCAAGCTTTCTGTTTGCAAATTAATTTACAGCACAACTTTGGATACTTTACATACCATCTCGTGGGGAGGGGGGATAAACAGCTGGGATGAGTGCTGATCACTAAGGGTATACCTAGAGGTGGCTAGTTTGTTAAGGCAGTTACGTCAATAATGATAACTAGCTGTATGACTCGTATGCACAAGCAGAATGTAGTCAGATCACCTACAGAACAACAACAAAAATTAGTCCTAAACTTAGTGGGAAAAATCTCTAAAAAACACTAATTGTCATACCAACCATCCTCCCAAAAGAGTAGTCCATTCAAAACACATAATACTGTATTGATAATTGAGAAGCACATATTTTGTATTTAGTTTTAAAAGGCCAAATAACTGAACAAGGCCAAATCCTGAGACTGAATTTCATGGGCACGATCAAGCCGTAGGAATCCAGTTGCAGCACATGGCCCTAACTCTTCATCAGACTACAACAGTCAAAGGAGAAGTACAGACTGTTACCTGCAAATAAAGGAGAAGCATCATAACACATACCAAGCTACAACCTAAACACATCAGCATTTTGATTAACTTCCAGATATGCAAAGGCAAAACATTTCATATTCTGACATCTCTGTAATTTCAGACCTTCCTTCAACATACAGAAAGCAGTAGTTAACTACCACTTTCTGTTTACAGTTCAAAGTTTAAAAGGTATTTCATTCGATGTCAACAAGAGCTTTGTCCTCACAGCCTACTACTACATATTATGAGCAAAACTACCCTTGGCTTGCTTCCAAATTTCACTTGAAAGAGGGATCAAATTGGTCTGTGTTTCTCTTACCTCTTCTACCTTGTAGTCACACAAATATTCCACCTCATAACTCTTTAGACTCCTGTTGGTGATTCCAATGGATTTACATCTGAGATTTTCCTTCCTACATAATTCTTGGAGGGTCTCAAGTGAAGCTAGACATGGCACATACCAAGCTACAATAAGAAAATTGGTAAAGAATCCTATTTAATGTCTCGGCTAAATTTAAATCATTATGCCTTATCCCAGAGTCCCCACATTACCATTTGTGATAGCAGTCCACAATTCTCTTGTACAGCTAGTGTCTCATGAGTCAAACTCAACCCTTCCCTAATGGATAATGTGAAACACATCAGTGATTCCCTCCCTGCGCCTTTATTCTGTACAACACATACATTTTATAAAGAGTAACCACTAATGTGGAGGTCCGCAGGTGAAACCTGTGCTAAAAAAACAATTTTCCTACAATTGCAGCATGCCATAGCTGAACTACGGCGACGAGGAAGCCCCCATTCTTTAATATGAGCACCAAATATCTGCAGTTAAGTCAAGTGGAATCGAGCACTTGCGATGCAACCATGGTGACTGGACGAGGACAGAAAGATCCGTAGCCCTCTTCCAGAAGGATCGCGGGTGCCTTGTCAGCGAGGCGGATTTAGAAGGACGCGACCGTGCGCAGAGCTGCACGGCGAGAGCGCCGGCTCCTGCCAGAGACCGGGAAACGCCGCTGGGGTAGAAACGGAGGGGATGGGATGAAGTTTAGCGCCGGAGCCGCACATTGCGATGCGGCCAAGGCCGGGCCTCCCTCCCCGGGTACTCTCTCTCCTGCCTCCGCACGGGCCGGCAGCCCGCGGGGCCTCCTCCCCCGACCCGGCTCCCTGACACCGACGGGAAAAGGCGGCCCCGCTACGAGTTCAAGAAGGCGGGGAGAGGGACGGCACCCAACGCCTCTCCCCAACAGCCCCCCCATCTTCGCATCTACCTCAGGCGCTTTCCCGCCCGCCCACCTTCCCACAGCCTCCCCCGGGCCGAAGGCAGAGACACCCCCAAGGAAGCAGGCAGGGTCCGCAGCCACCCCCTCCCGCTGCGGCCGGGTGACCGAGAGGGGAGGGGGACGAAGGCAACGCTCCGAGCCGAGAGGGACGAGCGGGGACCGGCAGCGGCTCGTCACCGCCTACAGCAAACGGGAGGCCTCCCCGCGCCCTCCCTCTCGGCCCACCCAGCGCAGGGAGAAGGGAGGGAAAGCCCGAGCGAGGCGCTGCGGGCAGCCCCATCCCCAACTCAAGTACCGCCACCGCCGCCGCTCCCTCACCTCCTCGCCAGCCCTCCATCTTGAGGAGGGGAGGGGAGGGGAGAGGAGGGGGCGGAAGACGCGCTCCGAGCCGCAGGCGCCAGCCCCGGGTCGAGGCCCGCGCGGCTCCGCCCCACTCCGGAACGGGGCGGGGAGAGCGGCGGCGGCGCACATGGCTCCGCCCCCATCGCCAAGGGCGCGCGCTGTGCTGTGGTGGTAACGGCCGCTCAGCCGGGAAGCGCCTCAACGGGGCGGCGCCTCAGCCCCGCCGCCTGCGTGGGCCCTTCGGGGGCTCCCCGGGCTGCGGGGAAGATTAAAAAGAAGCGAAGCACCATCTAAAGTGGTTTCTGTTCTTTTAGAGCACTGCGAAGGGGGCAGTGGCTGGCGCGGGGGGTGGGTGAGCACGGAGCACCGGGCAGGCTTCGGCACACTCTGCCAGCCCGAGGGCCAAAAGCGAGAACCGCAGAAAAGGTTTCAGACGCTTTTATTTAAAAAAAAAAAAAAAAAAAAAAAAAAAAAAAAAAAAAAAAGCTCCCATGAAAACAAATAACAATTAAAAGCAA
>JANIJG010019625.1:0-49264 GCA_024611175.1 Megaceryle torquata
CAAGAGTGAAAAGAATACAATTTTTTGTTTTCGTCTAAATTAGAAGCCCAGCGTTACATGGGCTTTCGTAGGACGGGCTAAGAGGGGGGGGGGGGGGCGCGGGGGTGGAATCCACACCCAACATTCAAATGCAATTTTAGATCCTTCTTTGAAATCCTGGCTTAAAAAGAGAGAAAGGATACAATCTTCTCCCTCCTCCTGTCTTCTTTTTCCTTTTTTTCCTATTTTATAGATAGAGTACAATCAGAAGTCTCTTTCTTATTTGATTAAAAATGTTTCCTGTGACAATTTCTTTTTCAAGTAATCAGGAAAAACTCTTTTTGACTTCAGCTCTCCTTAGCATTGACTTTTTACCACATGAACTTGAAAAGGCTCAGAACTTTGCCAGCAATATATAAGGAAATTATGCAACATAAGCTATGAAAAATATTTCCTTTTTAGTGAAAGGCAAACAAAATAAAAGACTACAGGGGGGAAAAAAAAGCTTCTTTTTGCTGATTTGAGAAACATGGATATTGAAATTACACCTACAGAGGGCAAGTTAATTTTTTAGAGAAGCTGGACCCTACTGAGGAAGAAACCACTTAAATACAGTAGTACTAACAGCAGCTCCATTCTGTGCACTGTAACAAGTTCCTAAACCCAGCTTCCATTCCATTTTGTAGAGGGGAGAACCAACACCGATTTAACAGATGACTCACTGCTTAGAAAACTTACCGCAGAAGGAAATTCTTAGATTGTACTTAAGGAAAAGCATCTGAAGAGAAAGTCTTGAGAAGATGCTGTACAGCCTGTTTCTGTCAATGTCTCCATCATAGGGGAGTGCAATACAATGATAGAAGAGTTGCTGATCAGAAGATCTGGTGAGGAGGAGCCAAAGACACAGGTTTCAAAAGGCTTTTCTTCAGGGGGGAAAAAAAAAAAAAAGGTCTTACCACAGCCCTTAGCAAGAATTTCCTCTCCCTTCCTTCCCCTCATAACTACTTCAGAACATTTTAAGTCTAAGTAACTGCAAAGGAAGAAATTAAAGTTGTAATTCAAACATTGAGCTCTGGAAATCCCCATTGCTTTCAAACAATTGTATAAAACAGCAACGTTATGCTCAATACTCTACAATACATCTAAGCCATTTAATTGCATATCATTTGGCTGCTGAAGCTGTAACTTTCATTCCTATTAGCAGATGGGCCTGATTCTTTCTTGACTTACCCTAACATGTATTAGCAATGTTGACCCTGACATTCTGGAGGGCTTATGCTTAGTTGATTGAAAAAAACTTGACCTTCCTCTCTGCAACACTGCTCCTTCTAAACTCAGCCTGAAGGTACTAAGCAGACATATGCACTCTGAGGTTTGCATTATTAACATCTCCCTCTCAGTTAGATGCTTTGCAGAGCCAATTAGCATCAAATGTTATTGGTATCTGCTACAAAGACTAGCTGCACTGTTAACAAAAACCAACCAACCGAACAAGAGACACCAAAAAAAACCCCACACCCCAAAAAAACCCCACAAAAACAGAAAAAAGCCACCATCATTTTTTACTCCTATTTTTGGAACATTCTATTTCTAATGCTGTAGAAAACAAAACCTCTCAAATTTCCTGTGGCCATTTAAACATGAAAGAGCACGTGTACGTAAGTGACACTTATGCAATATAGTGATACGTACGTTTCAGAGTAAGTATGTTAAAAACATCTTATGCAGCACCTATTTCTTAGCAATGTTTTAAATTATAACTAAAAGCCAAAGGCAAAGAAGGGCTTCTTTGATTGCTTCATGGGTTTATCTCCGTGATTTAAAATATAGTAGCTACTATTTTTTAGATTATTTTATCCTGATAGATTCATCTACCTAGTCACCAAGCTGCTACAGAGTAGACTAGCACAGATGGTGCAAAGAACTAATTCTTAACTACATGTATGGCCCTATCACTTGTGCATGATTGCTATTCTCAAATTCTTCCATACTGCGGACTAATAGCATACAACATATGCCCTGCCATTACACCACTTCCTTTGGGCAATTACAACCGCTGCTTCCACAGAAGCTAAAACAATGTACTTCTACTTGCTTTGATGTAATGTAGCTGCTGGAAGCAAGACTGTGTAACCATCAATTTGTATTTCACAGTTCAGGATTGCCCAGAAGTTTAAAAAGTGCTTTCAAGACAAAGACTCGCCTATCCTTCTGTAAACAACTTTAAAAAAAACCATCTCCTCCTGACTTTGTTTCACTATTTTTCAGCTTCTTAATGTTTACTTTAAAATATTAACAGATTTACTATAGTTTATAATGGAACAAAATTAAAGCATAACTGTGGGCCTGACTGTAGATCTCAAGTCTGGTAAGTCGATGGCATTTTTATGAACTTCTTAGCCATCCCTGTGATGATCACTTTCATGCACTTTCTCCTCTCCAGCAGACATCTGCTTTCTTCAGCCGAAGTAAGCTATTCTCTCAAGTCAGCAATATGGAGAATGGCTGTTTTTATAAAATCACAGTGGTTGAATTTTAAACTGCTTAGAACTGTATCGGCCTTTGCATCCAAATGCATTGAGCCTTTGTGTAATACATAAGGCCTTATGAAAGACTTACTTAGAACACATATAAAATCTATGCTCCCTAACTGCAAAATTCCACAGAAGTAATGGCCACGCTAACTTTACAACAAAGGGAAAAACTCCCATGTGCTCATTGCAGGATGAGCTTCATCTAAGCCTATGCAACTCATTTCCACTGAAAATCGTGCATTGAATTTAACTGTCTGACCGCTGACAGCCACATAATAGGCTGTAACGTGCAGCAGACTCCTGTCCCGTTTGGAAATGGTAATTTCCATTGGTTTTACTTTCCTCACAAATTGTGATAACAGCTTCCCTTCTTCAGAGCTAAGCCTCATGCAAGAAAGTTTGAAAGAACAGTATCTGCTTTGTATCTTGTGGAAATCTGCCCTTTAAATCACTTTCTAAACTGAGCCACGCTCAGAGGAACTTACCTTCTATTTCTCCAGTCCAAAATGTTAATAACATTTATTAATGTTAATTACTAATATAAATAACAATGTTATTACAAGTAAACTTCCCCTTCAATAGTCTGTCACAGCAGAATAAACGACAGTGTCTGCTATCTGCTACCAAATGTTAATCCCTATCCCATAATCTTATTTGCACAGGCTAAAGGATTCTTCTTCATGCTCTGCAGGACAGAGGTCCACACTTGTGCATCCTACCCCAATTTTGCATCGGTAAATGCCACTATCTAACGTTCTTGGGTTAGTGGAGTAAAATGACTTTATACTACTTCAACATCTTCACTCCTTTGAACTAAATGTACATAAGGACATTTACACTGCAAGATTAGCTACATAAATTTACAATCAGATTGCCCTACAGGCTACTAGTAATGGCATATCAGATAATGTGGTTGAAAATACTAGGTACAGGGTATATAGATTATGAACACATTCCTATATCCCTTCAATATTGCTCCTAGCAAGGAAATATTTTGCACGCTATGTGCAATGTTGGCCCAAATAAGACTTAAATGTCATCAAATTTTAGGGACCATATCAACACTTTAAGAGGAGCCTTATTAAGATGAAATTATGTATTTCAGCCTCTTATGAAGTTATTGACATTTCAGTGTCACATCTAATACTCCTGATCAATGCTGTAATACACTGTACGCTGGATATTAGAGAGTGGAAAGATGATTTTGTATGCACCTGTTATCTACTGAAGTTATCTTAAGAAACTCTGCTGTTAACCTGTCTTTGGATTTCTGCTTCTTTTCTCTGCTTTTGAGCAAATCTATGGTTATTTTCATACAGCAAAATAGAAAGAGATGCTCTTCCGAATGCAAATAAGTAGTTTTTATATAAACTTTGCAGGGCTTATCTTTTTATTACTCTTGCAGAAAGCAGGACAGTCTGGTTAGAGCCGGGGCTAAATCAGAAATGACTCAACAATCCACTGATAACATAGCATTTTTAGAATATATTCTCTGCTCTAGGCTTTAGTGACTCAGGGTGAATCAGAAATGTACAAGTCAATCAGCTTAGGATGTTTTTTCTCCATGACAACTTAGAAAATTTAAGTGTATTTTACTACGTGAAATGAACTTTTTATCTTGAGCATCTATGACATGCTACTGTCACAGAGCAGAGAAAAGACTGCAAGAAAATATAAATTACATAGGAGTTTTGCTTACTAGATTTGTGTTTGTTTGGCTTGTTTTTAATAGTTTGATTTCCACCATAGCACCTGTGAGGCAGTATTAATAGCTGGGATTCCTACGAGTCATATCTATTTAGGTATCCTGAAGAAATAAAAGTAAAGAGCTAAGTCAACGTGCCGGACACACATATGCACAAACACATCCCAAAGCCTTTCAAAGAACTGACTTTGAGCACCACCTTCCTCCTTCACTGTGTTGAACAGAATTCTGTCCTTAACGCCCTCTCTGTAGTTGATCTTTCTCTCTGTAGGGACATTTTCCACCAGTATGGTATATTTAAAGTTGAAGACCTACAGTGGATTTTCAGTCTGACTGCTTATGCCCCAAACTATGTCTAAAATATTTTCATGTAGTTCAAGATAGATTCTGGCCAACGGGAACAGCCTTTTTATCTTGTGTACCACCTGGAAGGGGTTTCAGAGATGACATCAAACCATAACCTAAAGGAAGATAGGGACTAGGCACCAGAAATAGTTGATGGTTTCAGGTCTTGTATCTTTGAAGTCTACAAGAAGTTAGTAATAGTTTCACTTAAAATGCATTCTGTGTCTACTGTTAATTGTTAGAGGTTGACCTTTTGCTACTGCACATAAGAGGGCTAAATAACAACGTTATTACAAAAAGTAGCAATCTTAACTTGAAAACAGTACATGGGATCAATTTTCAAAGCCTGACCTTTTTTTTTTTAATTAAAAATGGAAGAAAAATAACCACATTTCACACACATCATTAGTGTTACATCTTTTCTGGGGTTTTGGGCTTTGTATTCTTATTTAAGGTATAGGCTAATCAAAAGTACTGACATGGGATTTCAAGGCAGGTGGTAGTTAATTATGGGAAAATATCCGTCATCTGATAATCCTCGATATCAGCACACAATTTGCTGAAGCTAAATTATTTATTCCAAGAAAAATAAGCACTTGGTGTTTTCATCCTCCCTGGTGCCTCCAGAGAAAGCACTAGTAACTATTTAAGTATGTACATTCAGCAAAAGTTACTAGCTATCTGAATATATACATTCAGCAAACAGTATCATTTTTAGGACACTACTGAAGCTGGTTTGGTTTTTTTTGTTTTGGTTTGGTTTTTTTAAGTATTTTTACAAAAGACTGACTTTACTAAGGAAAAGTGTTTCCAGTCACCATTCAGACCTCCATTGTCTTTCTTAAATAGCACTGCTTTCCTGCTGTATGGGTAAAATTGTTAAACTGAATGTGGCACATATTTATTGTTGTCATTACTAAGTATAGATTCTGCTGTGCTGCCAATTATGAAAGCAAAAATGGAAACCAAATATGCTGTTAAGAAAGTTAACATATATTATTTCTCCCTGACCTTCAAGTATGAAGATTATTCTTCATCTCTCCTATTATTCTACCCTCAGTTTGTCAGAGCAGAGCAAGCTATTTGCTGCTACATCAAGCTCAACTGCTAGCACCTTTTTTATTTTTTTTTTTTTTTTAGTTAATTTCCACAATGTACATCCCAGGATGTAGTCTAATTCAATTGTAGCTTTGGATTGTTTGCTTCATTTTAGTGACAGGCAGGCAATGTTATTCACACAGATAATAAACCAGACAGAGTACATCAACTTTGGGTTTGTTTTGTTTTTTCCCCTTTCCTGGACAGCTCGGATGGTTAACACAAACTTCCCTAATTCTCCCACACAAAAACCCATCCCAAGCTTCCTGAACTGTACTTTTTGAGAGGCCTGCACACTGGACAGTCAAGAAAATTACTAATTACATGTAGACCAGGGGCAATAGCTTCACTAAAGGGGAAAATTAGATGAGACTAGCTAAGCAATAGGTTAGCAAAAGGTGAGCATTAAAGTATTGGTGTATCAATTTAAGTGTCAAGTGTCCATACTCGCTTTCAAGGGTGATATGGATTTTAGTATCACCTTAGGGACAGATTCTAATTGTGCACTCTAACAGTACTGTTCAAGCCATTATATGACTGAATTATTACTATTTCTGTAACAACTTGGAGGTGGCACTTGACTCTGGACCGAACTGTGGCACTTAAGGGAATCCAGAAGGAAATTATTTTACATATTAAATAGAATTTAATCTATTCTGCATGCCTGACATCCCCATTTAAACATTCAACAAATTGTGGCCCAAGATTATTCTACAAAACTGTGCACTGATATAACCTATGCTAGAATCTTCCAGAGGAGGAGAAAATTAGAAGGAAGGAGCTTAATCATGCGTCCTAAGAGGTCAAAATCCACAGGCTCATTAAGACAGAGCAAGGAAAGGAAACAAGGGAAAAATCCACGTGCAGACATACTTTATGAAGAAAATCTCATGTTAAGCAAATCTTAAGTTCTCCTTGCCCCTCCCAAGTAAACGAGCAAATTTAAGCTTTTGAACAAGTAAGATCAATACCCAATTCACAACGCCAAGTGGCTTCATCTGTCATACAGTGACTATAGCCCTGATACAGAAGGCTATTGATACAGAATCAATATTTAGTTATCTTTCCATTTTAAAATTAGAATTTAAGAATCATATTCATAATGCTGTTTCAGAAACCTAAGAACTAATATTGTCATCCCAATTAAAACGAGCCAAACAGATTGGTTTCAACACTCGTCGGCATTCTTTTTATGGCCTCTTATTTCTTCACAGACCACTTGGCTATAAATAATCCATGCACAGAGCAGTTAGGCCTCTTTCTTGTTTTATGGTTTACAGACTTCATGGCTGTGCAACGAACGTAGTATATTCTAAACAACTACAATGCAACAAAAGTCATTTAAATCACTACGTTGAGTCACTGTAATTTTGGTATTTTTATTTGCTTCTCATTGGTGTTATCATTACAGCCTTTTGACCAAATCACACAACTACTGAGTTCAGATGTGTCCAGACACAATTACTGATTCTTTAGTCACTGGTACCTGAAGTCACTTTGGAAGACGACATCTTTAGTGCCAACAAATGGTTAAATGAGATGACGACAGGGTACTGGCAGAAATAGCTGCAATTTTCACACAACTAACAACTCAGACCTAAACCAACAGAAAATGGTTTTCACACTTTTTGTGGTAGAGAAGCAATAGATACACCACTTCTTTTAAAAGAATGACCTCCGACACTTACAGGATCACATGAATGACAATGGATAGCTGAGTCACCGAAATCAGAGACACAACTCTGCTGCAGTGGCCTCACACCAAGACTCCCATGTTTCTTCTATTCTGGGCAGAGGAGGAAAACCAGGATAAAACTGAGGTAGAGTGGAAACTACAGAAGAGTTAGGCATATCTGGCTTTACTGTTATTCCTTAAACAGACTACTGTCCTTTCTCTTATCTTGGAGAAATGCTATTTATAACCTTTATAGTTTAAACACAGAGTCAGGTAACATTGAATTCTACACAGCATCAGCAGATGTGTTCTGGGAGGGTTTGCAGGAACAACTGAAGTCTCGGCACTCTTTTACGTAGAACAAATTCAATATTGTCTAGGGAATTACATTCAAGGACAGAAATAGAGTGAGAAAAGCTTTCTTAATATTCCCAAATAAATCTAGACTGTGAAAGACTGGGAAGAATATTAAACTGTTTTATTCATACACACTCTCTTTTAAGACAAATTAATTATGCAGCAGATGCATTTAGCATAAAAATACAAGCTTTGAAATGTGAGTGTTAAGTGTAGTACAGGGAAATGGAACCGATAGAACTGATAGAAGGAGATTGAAAGAGGCTAATTAGAAAAAGTCTGGGAGAGTATAACCATTTGACAAAAAGTACATAAGATAAAGCACTGTGGGCTTTAGCAGATTATTAATGGTCTACAAGATGTATTATCCATTCACCCTTGAGAACAGCTTTTCCCCCCCCTCAATTTGGTCTCAACTACAAAAATGCAAACCAGCAAAAGCAACTGTTGGTTATAATGAGGTCACAAGCTAATTACGCTCTTATTTCAAATTTTGGAGTAATAGCCCTAGAAATACAATATCTTTCAATAAACATTAGTTCAACCAGCTAAAGCTATAAACTGGAAAACTATGACCAGATTCTCATCTTTCTTACTTTTTCATAAAGCATGAGGACAAACATTTGTTCTGTGGCTCTCAATCCCATTAAAGGCACTAATGCTCTGAGAAAAATCCCTTTCAGTGAGTCCAAGCAGATTCCATTACTGAAATGATTTTTTTCCCCTAAGGAAAACAGCATAAATAGTGTTTCACTACAGCAGTCACTCAGTCACATGACTAAGGAGTTTCACATGTCTCTATACAGAAGGTCCTGAAACTAGACCCATGAGAAGAGTGACATGAGATCTCCTTACACATTTTCAGTGGAATTAATATAACAGCAAAACATTTATTACACAGCATTTTTATGCAAAAAAATGGAAGATGTCTAAATTGGGGATTTTTTCTACATCAAAAAGAAACTGGTATGGCTTTGAGTATTTAGGGGTTTTTTTAGATTTAAATTTTTTTAGATTTTAGATTTAGATGACTTCTGCATCCCTTGATGCCATAATTTCCTCATTATTCATCTTTAATAAAAGCAGGATGAAGAACCTGATGTGATTGGCATTACACAGTTAGAAAAGGAAGTCACAAAGAACCAGATATAAACTACAGACGTATCAGGTAAATTAGCAGTGCTCTGCCACTTCTGTGAACCATGTCTTCTTGATGCACTTGAGACTTCACTATATAAAAAGACTGCATGGTCAAGCTTTACATTTCACAACCTGAAGAAAAATGTTCTCTCTAATTTTCAAGTCATCAGAGTTCCCAAGAGCCTGGTATCATGATGGCCCCAGTACAGGGAGCATGCAGAACTTTCTTTGCTAATCTGATTCAAGCTAGGAAAGAGGTGGTACCCACAAGTTTGCCTCAGAGCTCAGAAAAGCCTCATCAGCTCTTTGGGAAGATTGGTGAGAAAGAAGGTGAAACTATTCCTCTCTACATCACAGCTGACAGATCTAGAAACTTGGGCACACCACAGCTTGCTGCGGAGTGGTCCAGACCATGACATGATTAAAGGGACATCTGATTCACTCCAGAGTAAATCATTTATCAGGCATGGGTCTATGCCTGGAATTTTAGCAAGAAAATGTGAAACAACTGCCTGTAGCTTAGAACAATCTTTCTAAAAGAAGCAAGTCCTTCTAAAAAGAAGCCACCAGAGGCACTTAATTTAACAATTATGTGCAGTGAAAGTAATGGTGATTCCAGCCTGCGTTACCTATGAGAGTTCACTGCTACGTTACCCCACTTCCATATTGTTCTACTCATTTCAAAGCAGTTATTTCAGAAATCTGCAGTAACACATCAGTGAATCAGCCCCACAAGGTGTCATGTCATAACCTTGGAAACAAAAACCCAATAGTGACACTACAGCTATTGGTATTTTATCTGTCATGGACAGTGTTTATAGCATCCACAAAGCACAAGTAAGTACTAAAAAAATAAGACAAGGATGGTCGAACATGGAGGCATTATTCCTACGAGAGAAATTCAATTCCTATTACTCCAACAGTAACCTCAAGTTTATGAAGTCCTACAAGTACTGTTTTTACTAGAAGGTGGACTGATAGGTCAAGGCAGACTATATGAAACTCCTTCCTAAAGTCTTTCACTGCACATTTCTTACTGGTTACAGAGACTGAGATAGGTGAACATGTCTCCATATCCATTTCTTACCAGCTTGCTCTCACCGATTATACCAGGTATAGTCCCAAGCACTTTTTATTAGCAGCTTGGAAATAGGTTGGAATGTTTCTTTTCTTAGCTTTTGTTGAACAAAAGAACACATGACCTGTTACCCTGCACTGCTAAACTTCACAGATAAAAGGAAGACTTATGTAAAAGGATTATCTGTTAGTGGAACTCAATTTGATAATTGCCCAGTAAAGCTGTGGATGTGCAGTCCTCATAATTTTGGTAGCCTGGCATTTGAGGCGGGGGGGAGCGAGAGACTGGAACAGGGCAGGCTGACAGCAGCTTGTTATTTGCCAAGTAATGAAAAAGCAGCTTTTACATAACTAAAAGCAGAAAGATCTGATGTAAGACAGAAGCTCAGAGGCTGGGCAGAAGGTTCAGGAATGAAGTGATATTGCTTTCCACTGAAAAGCAGTAAGGGCTTTTCAAGCAGAGAAGAATTTTAACCACATGATGCCATCTACCAATGAACTAAGGCCCAATAGTGCAAAACTCCCTGAGGTGTTCTTAATAAATCAACATGGATTTTTTTATAAAAGTAAATGACAGAATATATTACCTTCTAAATTAAATATCAAACAGTACTAATCTTCAAAGCATTTTTCAAACACTTTGAACAATAGGAAAGCAAAAGCCCTGTTGTTCTGTATGTGATATTTACAACAAGCTGATAAAGTGGCAACAATATTATGTACAGATAGATTTGCTATTAAAAAAGGGAAAGTATAAAATTCTATTTTAATATTTCCCTAAGATTATTTTTAGAGGGTTAGATCCTTAGTGACTGAAATATTAGTGGGAGGGACAGGGGCAAGTTGCCATGTTTGTGAATGACTAGGATTATTTTTAAAAATGCTGCCATCTGTGTTAATAAAAACGTATGCATTTCTATTTTGCTTAGAAGCTCTGAAAATGACATTCACCTGCATATGTTTCGTGACTATAGCTCTGTATGGTATGCAAAATACTGACTACCAGACCAATCCACTGCGGTACCCAAATGTGCATTAGCTCTCACTATTAAGTGGTGTTAGGCATCTTATTTGAACTGGTGAGAATGTGCTGGGGAATTTTTATGAATGAGGTCTGTCTGGGAAAGTTTGCAGGGTCACATCCCCTACTTTTCACAGTTTAATAAAACAAAATGAAGTCCTGATTCTACAAAGAATTAGGCATGAATAATCTGAAATACATGCAACTCAGTTCATCTTAACCTTTGAGTCTTCTCCCACTGAAATTTACAATTAGCCTGTATATATTTCTTAGGCAAAAAATAAATCTAGATATTATCTTACAAATGCTTCCCATTGAAATGGGTATTTGCTCATTAACTACTTTAGGATGACTACTTAAATCTGCTTTTATTCTCGGTTTTACAGGCTAGAAGGGTATAAAATGGTGAAGTAGCTGAAATAACAAATTTCCTTGTTTGATCTCATCTATAGAGATTACAAAACTCAAGTCAACACTGCTAAAAGTAACTTTGTTGTGCTGCTGGTTATCTTGAATATAGGCTCTCCAGCTCCATCTGCTGGTACAAAAGTAGCTAAAAGAGAGAGCCTAGTGCATCAACAGTTTATTTTACCAACCGCGTGTTGATCGCATGAAAGGAATTCCAGCAAAAATGAGTTTATCATTCATAAAATATGATAAGATCTGGATTGGTCCGTCTTTTACTGAAAGGCAGTAATCTTATGTGCCCAGTTCTCACATCCTTTACTTATTTCTTCTAATCCCAAAAACATAATGTAATTAGTCTCAAAAATGCTTCAATCTACAGGGACTAGATAAAAAATCATTTTGGGGTTATACTCAGGATTGAAAGTCTCAAAATCAATCTTAAAGTCTTCTGGGACTCACTTATTCCAGATGTCATATAACATATGCACAGTATTTGCACATAAATCATTCCAGTCTCTACCAGAAAAACAGAACCAGCTCAAAACCTAATCCTTGACTCCTCCTGAGATTACTAAGGGTTTAGGCCACACAAGTCATGTTACAATGAACTTTAAGAACAAATCTCTGCAAATCTTACTTTTGCTTCCCCTGGTAAACGTATTTGTAGGTGCCGAATATTCTAAACTACAGTGCTAAAACAATTCATTGTTAATCCAAAATCAAACTAAAGCACTGGAAAAAAGCTAATCACTTGGCTAAAGATGATTCAGAAATACCTTCTTAAAACAATGTGTTACTTAGGCTTTCTTTAAGATCAGGAAGTATTTTCAGCAGCTACTGTTGTAATACTATCTGAAGACCCTAAACTCAAAAAAACCCCCAAAAACCCAAAAAAACCACACAAGGGAACAATGTTTCCCTTGGTGCACAAACAGTTCTACTCTGAGTGACTGACACAAAACTAGAGGAGAAAACTCAAGATTTCTCAAAATTTGGAATATTTGAGTCTTTAAAAATTGTCATCTTGGAAGTTAATTTACAAAGTTAAGTTTTTGTTAGTGGCTTTGAGATGTTTAAAATTATTTATTATAGGCACCAACATCAAAACTTTGCTTTATTATTGCTACTTGCAATTTTGTTTTAGCAAATTGGTTATACTGTCAAAGTATTGAACTGTGGGGAGTTGCACCATCATTTGGTTGAGAGCCCTCCATGATGTACTAAAGTACTACAGGAAGAGACATATGAAAAATGCATTCTACAAAGTGCATCCCCAGTGCTGCAAGAAAACAAAAAATGCAAAATTCTTGGCACGATCACCTAAGCTCATTAAATATTGTATGCATTTTATCTGTAAGTGATTCATAAGTTTCCTTGACTAATATTATAAAGCCAAGTTCAACCCATAGTTTCCATTCTTCTTTTCTTGCTGAAGTCGTCATACTGGAGTGAACTATTCCAACAGCTGCTAAACTGTAAGAGAAGATGGAAGTGACTCCCTTACCTGTCTCTGGTTTGAGGTGCTTGGGTGAAGAACATTACTGAAGATGGCAAAGAACAGTTATTTCAAGATTTATCCAGGCAGATGATCCAGATTTTCTTGATGGAGGCCATTTGTCTCTAATAAGGAATGAAAAGTTCTGTAATTTTAAAACAATATTTGAAGGGGAGGAAGGAAGAGGAGAGCTGAGTAAAGATTCCATTTGAACACCGCTGATAGATTAAAGGTCTTCACCTAGGCTGTCACTGATGAACATTTGAGTCTCTCTGTCATATTCCAATCTGATTCTCAGTCATCCAGTTCTATCAGGTTGTCCTGACCAGCAGGTTATTAGCTACTCTGCAACAGGCCTCTACTTTTAAAAACTCTCTTCTAACATCTCTATTAGAGCAACATCAAATTTGACACTTAACTCATAGACAGACTAATTACTGTCTGCTTTCCTCTAGTTTACTAAACATTTAAGCAATTACAGAAAATGGAATTGCTTCAACAGGAAAGACTTGCTTGGTAAGGGACATGGGAGCTAAAAAGCCTGAATAAATCAGGAACTTCAGCTTGAATCAGCCATAGACAAAAAATTCTTTTAATATTTGGATCATATTACTGTATTGCACTAGCTATACAGCTGAAGTGCCTACATGAGAAAAGCTGGACAATGTCTGTCTATGAACATTTTTCAATTTCACTGTCATTTTTCAATTAATAAAGTTAAAAACTCCCAAGTTGCTACAGGTTAATTTTCCATCCAAACTATGGCCAATAACACAAAAATCCTCACACTAGCAGGAAGCTCACCTTAATCTGGAAGTCTTCTTTTACTATTATATATTAAAAACTACATACTTGAATATATTCTTGCAAAACAGAAACACCGTAGAAAACCCAACCTTCTCACAATATTTAAAGAACAAATAACATTTCTGAAATACGATTTTGGAGCCCCACCAAATTAATTTCACCTTTCTCCCTTTCCTTTGATCAGGGAAATTGCTATATCCCCTACTTCTGGTTTCATTCAGTTTGTGTAGTTATTTCTTTTCAAATTTTTTTGGATTTAAATTAGTCCCTGAAGAGGTAACTGACAGAAAAGTTTACTGTGATGTCAATTTTTAGAGCCCTTATAATTATTCCTTGCCTCCCCCAGTACCTATAAACATCTATTCTTCTCCACTACGCTACAAACCTATTCAAATTACAACCCCAATTAAGAATATTTAAATTATTACATTTTGCCTGGCTGAGGGCACCCTTAGAGCTGCTTGACTCATCCTTTAGACTATAACTAACTAACTAAATAGTCTAGAAAAGGTGAAATGGAGATTGGGTTTTTTATAAGACAACAACAGATTTGGAACAGGCCTCTTCCTAATTAAGAGTTTCTAAAGGAACTGACTTACAGAAATTACTTCATGCTCGGCAGCGCACCTAAATGATCGCTGGGTTGTTTTTACAAATACGAACCAACATTGTCACTGCCCTGAAAGGAAGAGTACTGCAAACCTAATTTCTCCTCCAGCCACTTATTTTTATGTGCATCAGCATTTTATTGTCTTTACTGAGATTTGCTACACATTTAAAATACCCTAAGAGAGCCGAGAGCATTCTTAGAACAGTATTTATCTACGGCATCATGAGGGTTCTTGTTACCGTAATTTCACAGTTCTGAGCAACAATTACTTGATTTATGGGAAGTATCGTTTCCATTTTATGGACAGGTAACTGAGCTGTACGATACATTAATTGATTTGCAGGGGAAATATATTAAAAGCTGGCTGGAAAAGCAAATTATTCAGGGTCTCCACAATCGCAGTGCCTTTTAGAGCTACCACTCTAGGATCACTACAGAAGTTTGTTTTAGCTGATGGCAGTGAAACTACAATTTAGTGTTTGTCTAAAGAATATTCCCATTCTAAAATGAAAGTGAGGTTAATGTGGCTTCATGAGCTATGAAGGCATAATTAAAGGTTTCTGTTTACTCTCAGTTCAGAATCACTTCTTAGCTCAAGGTGTACTTAGTGGGAAGAGCTATGACAAAAGATGAAATTCAGCTGAGTATTGCTGTTAAAGGGAGCTACGAATTACACATCAAAATTTCAACAGAAGTCATCCAATCACAAGTCATACCTGACTGAGATTCAGTGCTGCAGCTCCTAATATCCAGTGCCAGCGACCTACAAATTCATGAAGAACCAACTGCCAGATTGGAGTCCGAGATGGTTATTATAAGAAAAAGAAAAAAAACACAAAAGGGTCACATCAAATTCATCCCTGATGCAACCTAAGTAATATTCATCTAAACTCTGTAGTTTTGTTAGGCTTCGGGGTTGTTTGGCTTTTGTTTGCTTTTTTTTTTTCCAAATAACCAATGCTGTTTCAGATTAGTGAAAGTATATAGTCAGAAAGTATATACCAGTGCTACTCCCTCAAGTAAATAAATAGGTATTTTTTTCTGCAATTAAGATATATTTTGTAACCTGTAAGACAAGCCCTAAAACCAAAGACAATTTGCTTCCTATAAACAGAAAATGTTCTTTTAAAATTCAGTTTGGAAGCATAAATATTTAATTGCCTCAAGCATGTCTTAGAAGCTTAGAATTACTCAAAATAGTGCCAAGAACAAACAAAAAGCAACCTATTTTTGTAAGAAATATCTTATGAAAAAGTCTTTTCTTATAATCTTTCACTATTCCAGTATATTTAGATTGATAAAAAGTGTTTTGAACTATCACTTCATGTCTGAATCTTTTAACACTAACTTGTAAGAACATCAGTGGGGAGACAATGAACACTATTATTTTAATGACTAGAAGGTTTTGACATGTATAAAGTTAATAAAAATAATTTCTTCACATAGGATTTTGTTAGAATAAGCTGTTGACAAGCAAGTGATTTTCTTCACGTTTAAGAAACAACATGAGAAAAACACAAAAAGAATTCAAAATAGTAGAAAAAAAACCCAAACAGATCTGTGTAACTTCATCAAAAAACCTCTCAGATTACTTAGGGATAATTTCTAACCTCATAGGCTGCCTCAGTGAGAAGCCATATGACAGACAGAGATATTAGAGAAGGGATTCAGACACCACATTGCAGAACAAATGGGATGGACAGGAAAGTTTGTCTAGAAGAATGTAGTTCTGACTCATTTCACACCTAGTGGAACTCCGAGCAGCACCATATACACTCTCCAGATGAATTTGAGTTAGGTTTTTATGAATAATTCACTCAACCTTACAGACTCCAGTGCTTGTTTTATATGCATATTCAGAATCAAATGATGAAGTACATTCACTCTTATCACAGTGTGGTATAGCTAAGTACCAGATACGGATAGCCTATTTCCCAATGCCTTCCTGTAAGCATTGCTCAAGTGGCTACCCACTAAAGATTTAGGAGTCTTCTTGTGAAATATTACGTGAATTCTAATTGATCACTTGGGACTAGTAGTTGTGAAATATACATATCCCAAATTTTAATAAATAGCTTTTATTAAGAGCATTTTTAAATCTAAGATAGAAAAAAAAATTCTAGGGCAATTATTTTAAGAAATTGCACTAAAAATATTAAGACATTATATACAGTTTAATGATTAACAATCAATTTATATAATTGCATTAACAGTAAGATACATGTAAAGTGATTACAAGTATTGTGTTCCAAAACTTTATCTAATCATAATATTCCAAGTATTACTTTCTAAATAACAAAATAATTTGTCTGGTTAAATGTTTAAGACAATGCCAAATGGACATGACTGAGAGGTAAAATTAATAGCAAGTGTTAGCTTTGAAAGCTAGAAATTCATCATTGATAAACTGGAAAAATATACATACAGTATACATATAACATGGCTGCAGTTAACACCCTCATACTATAGACATCATTTTTCAATAAATTAACTTCAGATAAAAATTCAAAGTTGGGGAAAATTCTGCTATATAGAGCTTGTTTGAATTACCATAGCTCTGTCTGAAAAGTCTCACTAGAAACACTCCTGCTTCTCAGAAATATTCTTCCATTTCTACTTAAAGAGTACAAGAGAAATATATGGCAAGAATGAAGCCTCTATTATGTTTCAGCATTTGCTACTCTAAGCAACTCTTAATGTTCTCACTTATTTTAAATGATGTTCCTTAAATTTTGACACATATATTAAAAATATGAAGCACTTTCAACATTTAATATCTCTCATTTAAAAACGTGATATTCCAGGTAGTCCTACTCTCTGAAACATCTCAGGTTTATTTTTCAGATGTATTTTCTGGGTTCAGAACAAATTTGCAAATTGTTTTAGCTGAGTTGAATTAGCACCATAAAAGAACCAACTCTTCACCCATCCCAAATTTTACACTCGTATCCTCTTTCCTCAGCAATGATTATTTGATTTTGCTGCATAGGTTGTTTTCATTCTAGCAGCAGCAAACCAGTTTAAGTGGTGAATAATTTTACACTGTTCCCCAGGCACTGCTAATCATGGTAATCTAATCTATTCAAATTAACCCACATGCCACAGTTCCAGACAATTAACCCTTGTATTTCAGTGGGTTGTGCAAATCAAAACTCAACCCCATTACCATAATCTTCTGCATGCTATGTAGATTGCTTCAGTATTCATTTCTGTTCACAAAGATTCTTCTTTAAAATTAATCCATCACCTCAATAATTCACATCATACAGAAAATGCCAGTTCCCTCATGAAAATCTAGCGCTCACAACATTCAATGGATCTGAATCAAAGAAGGGAGACTATCTTGTCTGAATTAACTACCACAGGGGTCCCAATGGCTGTATTCCTTCATGGCTCTGGTTTTTACCTCCAGTAAGGGCCCTCTGTCCCAGTCTGTATCACACTGCAAGGCCCCCACCAGTACTGGTGACCCTTATGCCTCAGAGGACATCTCCCACTGACAGCTTCCAAGCAGGGACTAAAGAGGATTTTCTGTTATTTCCATCCAGGCCAGCTCTGTGAGTAAGCTGGGAAGCAGACTGGTTTCTTGATTTGGATGGACAGACTGGGATGTAGGGATGCCTTCTTGGTGCAGTGTTACACGGCTGAGGATAAAATGCTCTCCCCATAGCTACTTCAGGAGTTTCTTCTGACATTGCTTGTGCTTCATGGCCTATTAGGTGGCAGCTTCAAAACATATCAGAATTGACCACAAGACAGACTATTAAACTTCTTGACAAGTAGTTTGATTTTCATAAGATTCAGCTGATGAAAAATTTCACCAGCCTGCATCTACCTCTCATGAAGGGCCTTGTCTTTCTATAAGACCCTATGAAATAAGAGAAAAGTGGGTTTCTTTCAGAGTAAACAAGCCAGGAAAATCTGTGCCTTAACTTTCTGGTCTGGAAAAGGCTATTAGCTGCATTTGTAAACATGACAATCTAAAGAAAGAGGAAAAAAAAAACAAACGGGGAAAAAGAATCCCCATTGAATGGCCTATGTTTTGTCTTCTAGCGAGTTTTCCTGACTCTGGGTGAAGCTTGCAGTCACTAGAGAGAATTTCCCACAACAGAGAATAGAGAGAAAATAGAGAGCAGAACTGCACAGCAAAGAGAAAAAGAATCTGGGGAACTTTTACAATATGTAACATTAATATTTAGCTTCCTTGGTGGTCTAGAGATGTTCCAATGAGCTGCATTATGCCCATAAAGCATTCCAGCCAAGGGGTAGGATGGAGGAAATCTCCTGGAGGATCCGAGTGATCCTCAGGTATTGATTTTACACAGTAGAAGACACAAGGATTGCAGTGGTTACACACAGTTGGAGATTTTATGATGGATACGTGAGCCCCGTAACACATTCAAGACCACGGACTGCTTATAAATAGATCACAACATAAACATAACTCTCAGAATTAGCAACCACAAATCCTGGGTCAAAGCCCCCATAGCCCATTTTCTTCTGCATACGTTGCACAGTGATTTCTTTTGAACTTCTCGTATTTAAAAACTGAATTTCTTTAATGTTAAAAGGACACACAGATTACAGGGTAAAACCTATTCCTTGATTAAAATAAAAAAAGCTCATAGAAGTGGGTTTTTTAGTAGCTAGCTTCAAAACTGTATTTAATACCTATCAGATTGTTCTTTACAGGTAATACGCATGTGAGCTAAGAACGTTCATTCACCAGAAACCTGAAGGAGTACTCACAGTAACTTTCTTGCACTACACTGCAGTGAAAACATTGTTATTTGGTAAAGATATACAGCTACAAAACTGTGACACAGCCCAAGATCTACATTCACCAGCACCAGTACATCTAGAACATGAGAAGGACAGAGTGGGATGTAGGGATGCCTATAGAGGAATCCCTTGCATTATAGCTTACAGGGGCTGCGATGCTTTTCTGTAACGCGTACTTAAACATGCAAAAAAAATTATTCTACAACCATTTCCTCTGTTGCACTTTCACAGCCCAATAAAATAATTAGCTCTGCCATGCCTCAAGTGACTTCAAAGCCACTGTTAGCTGACAGTAAATAATCAGAATACTGTTTAAAATACAAGCAGTTATCAACATATTCCAAATATTTTTCATTTAATAGATTATTTGAAGATCACAGGATAATGGCCGAGTAAGTCTCTTGATGATTTTTCCATCTGACATTGCAGCCACACACTCTGTCAGCTGAATCATCACTCAGTTTCATGCTATATTATAAACACACTGGAATAGCAAACATTTTAAACTAGTCTGAATACTTTGATGTGCAGACTCCTGCCTCACTCTCTATTCATAGTCATTCTTGCAATTTAGAACCATTTACTATTTTCACTGCACAGAAGGGGTTTTTATGTTGTCTTGCTAGGAGTTTTAAGAAATCTCTCTCTGCAGGCACTAGCTGACTGCAAACACAGGCATGCAGAAAAGCTCAGATACTTCAGAAGACCAGGAAGTTTGCTTGCCTACACTACATTTAGCCTGAAATGGAGAAAGTCCCATTTCTCTTGCAATCACCCCAAGCTAAAAGCAAGCTGTAATGGGGACAAGAATTAGAACCAATGCAAGAGCATTTTTATCTTCTCTTTTTACCTGAGTATTATCACTTGCCTGTCACACTCAAGTTTTATGTTAAACTTGAGTACTAAGCTGATATTTTAGGCCCCAAAGAATAAATTTACATTAAAGCCTCTTCTGTCTTTCAATCAAAAAGACATTTAGTTGCTTCTCTTTCATCAGGAACAGTCACTTAATCCTTTGTTACAAACATTCCTCTTTCTTTTAATCCCCTGTTATTTGTTCTCTCCAAAGACCCAACAACCAGGATCAGATTAAGCTTTCTCTAAATAACTCTTTACCGCACAGCTTGTGACTTAGAAAGGATAGCAGTGGAACTTACATCACATTAACCTGAACCAGAATTTACATGGAAGGAATTGCATCCTAACGCCGTCCTTTAGCTTTCTAAATCTCATCTAACATCCCCAATGTTAGTATCTTCAATCATCAAACTCAGCACAATCAGAAATATCTTGAGCAGTAAATCACAATCCATAAATTTGAAAACAAGAAGAAACTGGCAGCAGTACAAAGGCAGAGCTACTGCACAACTCTCAGGAAGACCTTTAAGAGCCCTTGGATGTCAGCAAGATTTCCACCCCCTGCGAGAAGCCTGTGGATACAAAGTAGTTTGCATGCTGCATGGAAAGACATATATTCACTTATGGAGAGGTCTGTCTGAGGCTTTGATTCCCAAATTATATCAAAGAGTGGCATTAAAAAAAAAAAAAAAGCTTTCTGACATTGCATAAGAATTTTCCCTTTGTCTAGAAACTGTTCTGAAATAATTCTGTCATAATTAAATAGCAGGCCATAAGCAAAACTATGACATACCATGTTTGGGCTGAAGGACATGCAATTTTCACAAACATACAAATCTCACAGGTAGGTCTCCAGTACTGATGCAGCTGTATCTCTAATAGTCCCTCTAACACAGTTTTAACAAAAGTTCTTCAGTTTAACTGTTTTGTTTTACCATGGGAATTGCTTTAGTCTAGCACCAGTATCTAACTGGCCTCTGTATTATAAAAACCCACAGGAAAAAAACCAAAACAAACACACACCACATTGTCCACATTGCAGAATTTGCAACTTGAAATTAAAGCCGAGAAATAAATGAGCATTACAAAGCACAAGGAAACAATAGGGCTACAGTGGTCACACAGATGGGTTGCATCCTCAAAATATAAGCCACCTGAGCACTAGGGTGGCTTCTTTGAGGTACAACACTAGAAGAGAGATACTGGAAAGGATCTTAAAGAACTTTTTTAAATCAATTTGCAGGTATTTAGAAAGATCATGGTGTAGACTGCATGATTTTCTTCAACAATTAGTAAGTGGATGATGAAGGCCAGCACCACAGGTCCACTGGAGAGGAAACCCAAATTTTAATGATAATTAAAATCGAGCAAAGCCACAGAAGTCCACAGGAAGAGCCGACAAGACCTTTCTGATACACAATACCAGGAGTTAGCCAGTTTACAGGAGCCCAGAGGAGAACACGTGATTAAAGATGATCACTAACAGAGAACCCAAAAGAGGCACTTGAGGGGCTACGGCTTTATCCCCTGATACTGACTGGGGAGGATAAGCGCGTAGAAAGCTTGACTCACTCTTTCCCCACAGAGCTAAGAAAGACTAGATGAGAAACTTTTTCCTTGCAGAAAATGTGACCTTGTATTTATTTAGAAGTAACTTTTCATTCACACTGAAACCGGTCAATTAACATTAAAAATGCAAAAGGAAAGGCTATAAAATCTGCCTTTGGGATCATTCATTTTTAATCATTCTTTTTAAATAGCCAAACAAAAGCAAAAACAAACTCTGTCATACTCCCTGCTTTGAGATGTGGAGCTGCATAAAACCAGTTACTTCTCAGAGTCAGAAACAGACACTATAAACACAGGCTTCTATATGAAAACAAAGCTCTCAAAGAGGCTGACCCAGCATCTTTTTACTTGTGCAGTTAATCCAGAATCCAACCAGTGTGTGAGGACATTGTGGTGCTCCTCGTTGCAACTAAGTTGACTAAGAGAAACAGGCGTCGATTAAAATTGAGACTTACAAGACATACTTTCCACTACAAAACTTTAGAAATAAATGCAACCCCAACTTCTATTATTTCTATGACTACGAGTTTTGAAACCATCAGTACCAGGCTTCTGTCCAGGCTCCGCAGCATTTTAGAAAGTTCAGCAGTTGGGCTGAATTGTTTTCTCTTTATATCAGGGGTCTTCTTATCAGTAAATCCCTGGCAAGATTTACTGCGCCCACTGGCCTGTCAGACAGCACAGATTCCATCATGTATACAGATAAAAGAAGTCTCTGCCTGCCCCTTATCCTGCAGTACTATATACACCATTTATATGTTTATAAAACAAAAAATTCCTAAAGTAGTTTTGTACCCAAGACATCTCCTGCTGGAATGGTACTTCCCCCCCCTTCTACTCTGATGTGTCTTCAAGTATCCACATTTGTATTTCAGAAATGAAACCAAAACCTATTGTTTCTGTAATGGAAAAACTATGAACTATTCCTAAGGAATGAGTAATTTGCCCTATTGTTAACAGATACTACAGAAAAACAACAAAGGCTCCTTTTTTTCTAGGAGCAGCGGCTGAATTAAGAAGATATGTAGAGCCACAAAAACTATTTCAAAATAAACTCTGCCTCAGGCTTGCCCCTTTCCTAACGTAATGACTAAATTTCTTCTTATGTATTAAGAACAAGAAACCTTATGTTTCACTTTATTAGGTTTTTAAATGTCTTGTATTATTTTATTTTTAACTTAAATGGATTCTGTATCATGCACATACCATAAAACACCAAGGTTAAAAACTCCTCTTAACTCCCCTTCTTTGTAGAAGGCTGAAAATCCTACATTCTGGCACTGTTCAACACTGGAGTTGGATTTTGGTGTTAAATCTACAGACTGGAAGAAAGGAATTTGAGATATTCACTATTTTCTACCCATTTCTACAAAAAAATTAGCTTTCCCTGTAGAAACTGTTCTTTCTCAAATCAAAAAGTGTCTTCACATTTTTCAGTATCTAGCAAAAGTCATTTAATCCTAGCATATATCTAAAAACAGAATAACTATTAAAAAAAAAGAAAAATAGAAAATCATCTCTTTCAGAGACTTGATTCCTTCTCTGTTGAAGAAAATTTTAAATGCACTATAAAGCATTTGTTAAATGCTGTCAAGTATGCGTGAGAAGTTACGTAAATTTTATCCAGCTACAAAAGATATGAAGATGTACAAATGAGCAACTTCAAAGTGGCTCAGCACCCAAGCTCATAAAGGTGCTGTATTTATCAGAAAAATCTCAAGAAAATAAATAAATAAGTTAAAAACTACCATTTACTACAGACCTTCCTTGAAGAGTCAAGTCAGTGGACCTGAATCTTGATTCCCCCATCTGAACTGTAACAGTAAATCCACCAGAAGACTGTCCCTCAACTGCCTCATCAGATGTGTCCTTCCTCCTTTATGCTCCCTTTGCAGTTGTACGAATCATCCAGAACCTGTGTGTATCCTTTCCTACCAATAATGCTTTGTCTACTAACATAACCTCCTCACTGATGTTGTAGAAAAAACTGCCGAATTAAAAGCTGACATCAATGTCTCTGTTTAAGTCAGAATTAATTTAAACATTTTTCAGACTGTCCATTTCCACTTAAACTTTGCTAGAGGAAGAGTTACCATAGAGCATTTGCTCATTTTGCCAATTTCTCTTTTATGTCCTCAATCAACTACTAATGTAAGGAAAGGTGTTATCATATTATAAAAACACAGGCATACTTCCAATTTAAACTAAATTGCAATAATTCATGTCTAAGACCAGTTGTTGCCCTTCCTGCTACTGCAAAAAAAGTATAAACTTCTTCCCATCTGTAAGTTTAATGGTGATTTTCAAATTTTATTTCCACTGACCACACGCAGAATAAACTAACACAGCAGTGTAACTGTTTCTCTATAGACAAATAAAAATTCACGATCATTAATCAACTATAGCCACCAACAAGAAACATTTAACATGAACTGTAACAAGAATTCAGCACTATGAAGATGAACAAATTTATGACAATTCTGCATTAGATTAGTAGTTGTGCATCTAAGAAGAGTGTATTACACTCCAGGACAGCTAATGATAAAACATCAGCTATCTTCTTATTCTGGCTGATGTTAAAAAAAAAAAAAAATAAACCACAAAAAAAACCCCAAAACTTCTTTCTGAAACAGAGCACTTCTGTTTTTTCCTTATGTACCTTCTCCAGTTGATCATCTTCCCTTGCACAAACATTTAACTACACTGCCTAAAGAGCTGTGCAAGTAAAGCAAAATGGGACCATTTTAACCTTTTGCCAAATTTGCAAGTAGGCAAAACTCTGATCACCACTTTGTTCAGTGGAGCAATTTGGTTCATTTTTCACCAGAAAGAGTAGTTCAATGTAATATGCAAAATGCATGGACCAGATGGGTAGAAGTCAATTGCTTTTCATGAAACATGTTTTCATTAACAGTTACTAAGCTGGCTCCGCATATCGCATATTCTGAATAAATAAATAAATCAATCTACTTTCAGAAAAACTGGACTATGATATTCACAACTGAATTTAAGCTACATTATTGGAAAAAATTAATCTTATAAATTTTAACTCAATCCAATGACACCTTAAGATCCTTATGTTTCTGAAAAACCTGCTACAAATAACACAAAATTTAGAATTACAAACCCAAGACAGCATCAGTTGATGCACTTCTTTTTACATGCAGACTAAGCAGGCTAATTTGTCAAGGACATTCTCATGGTGGTATAGTGCTTGGCATTAATATGTCTCTGTAAAATTCCAGCAGAGCAAATAGCTGGAGTAAGTGTCAAGAAAACTCAGTTATCTGCTGTCCTAATAACCACAAGGCTATACACATCATGCTGAGAAAACATCCATACGGAGCAATGTCATTACCTTAACATTTCAGGTTGGCTTGATGAGCTGTTTATTCCAATTAACACAGAAGGAAATTGCTGGGTAACTACCACCTTCATTTAGGAAGTTTCTCTAACGTTCAGCTTATGATGAGTTCTGCAACATACTTTCCTGAGGATCACAACATTTAAAGCAATATAAAATCACATATGGCAACTTCAATTTTCATCTCCTCAAGCTGTAATCCACAGATAGAAATAGCTTTCTAAGGAACTTTCACACATCCAACAGAAGGAATAAAGTACTTGATACTGCCTCTGATCAGAGAATAGAAGTTAAATATTCATTTTCCAAAAAGTTGCCATTCCTCAAGATTCCCCCCCCCCTTAAACAACAAAGGAAAGCAGTTCATCCTTTCAGCTACTGGAATTCCACTCTGCTATCCTCCTACAGAATGCACTGCTGAGCTGTAGGCTTGAACTGTAACAAAAGTAACATTACATCACAATTTTAGAAACAGATGCTGATTGGAGGCTATAAAACTTAATCTTTGTAGAAATACAGGTGCATATTCATTTATGTAGCATTTACACTGCTCAAAATGCTTTGTAGATCTGTGGACAGAATGTTACCTTTACTGCAAAAGTACAAAAAAGAATCATATGTATCTAGAAGCAAGGATCAAAATACAACTGTTAGCTGCTGTATCATCTCTGCTCCTCAGGTCTCTGTTCATTATTTTTTGGAACAGATGACAAAATACTAGCGTAACTCCTACAGACTGCACAAATTAGCATCAAAATCCTACTGCTAACACTGCAAATCCAGTTGCAAATGATGCTGGTTATGAATCAGATCCAAGCTACTACTAGTTAGTAGGAAGGCCGGAGGGGATAGGTAGAAGTGCAGTAAGGATGGATGTCAAGTTGCTCCTTCAAGTTTAAATAGAGCTATGCTAAAATCTGGGATAACGTGGGGCGATTTTAGCACATTTTGCTTCTGTGCCATTAACCTGTACCAGTCAATTTCTGGTTTGGGTAAAGAAGTGGCAGCTAAAGTGTTTAGGAAACACTTCAGTGACATGTAGCTGACAAGCTTGTTCCTTGAGCATGTCTGATTCAAGATGATACAAGAAAACCATAGATTTCAGAAGGCTTTAAAAACTGGTTGGTAAAATATTATGTAGTGTATTCACTTTTCCGATAACCCTAACTTAACTTGTTTTTTGTCCCACTAATATTGCAATTAAGATCAGAAAATATTTACATACTGATGACTATAAACAAACAAAAAAGGTATATATGCTCAAATAGCTCATAAGTGAAATTTCCCATAAGAGAATACCAATTAAATGCTGAAAATCTACATCTCTGGTCATACTGCAATTAAGTGAACGAGCAAAATACTATAATCATGGTGCATTTTTTCAAATGGCATGAAATGTTCATTTCTATCCTTTTTAACACTTGTTAATGATTAATGAAACCAGAGGTACATACTAAGCGTAACACATTAAATTATTTCAACTATTATAAATGAGTATTATTTTGTGTGTAAAAAGACAATCTTTTCTAAAACTCTATCCTGTGAAAATAAAACCTCCTTGTTTTCAGTGAAGTAATAAAGTAGAACACTCATTCATTCAACTACTTAGTGCTGTTGTTTCTTTCTTCTGTCTGAAAATTTCAAAAATATTCCCTAGAAAAAGGTAGCTTTGTGCTAAGATATAAAGTGTGCATGGTTGAATGATTTCATTCCACATGCTTACAAGCTGATCCTTGACCAAACAGAGATGTGGAAGGCCATGTTCTTTGTAAAGGGAAAACGTAAATAATTAAACCCTTGCCACGGGAGAAGAAGTTCACAGAAAAAATTACAAGTCCACGCTGAACCAAAATAGTTAGAAAAGCTCAGATCAGAATAGTGACTGTTTTTTCTCAACACCCATTGAAACACACAGTGCAAAGGTGGAATTAGGTCAAGCCTTCCCAGAATTAAAAACCCCTAATCTGATCTAACTTATATAATCATCTACAGTTATCATTTACAATTTTGAAAATAGTATCCAAAGTTATCAATCCTAAACTGTCAGCAGATTGGACAATTCTCTTGTTCTCATGATTTCCCATGATTTTTCCTGCTCATTCTAGGCAGGATTTCTACAAATTTAGAATTTGCAAAGTAGAGAAGACTCCAATGAAGGGTTGGTTTCTTTTCCCCTCTTCTTCACAGTATCCTCAATCTTACCTCGGAGGTAAATGTCACATCTAAATAAATACATGTAAAAAAATGAAGTGCAATATAAATTCCTGTCAATTTATCCAACTATACTAGTACTGTTCTTGACATTCAATAAATCCATCTGTACGATGATCCTGGAATGAAGGCAAAGAACCCTTCTGTGGTTTTTAAAAGTAAAGATAATAACTGTGCATCAGTTTCTAAAATGTACACAATGTCTGTAACTGAAAAAGGGAAGTCATCCTTTTTACCACTACTAAGCAAAAAGTCACCTCTCTAACCTAACCACAGAACAATACTGGGCCTGACGTGAAGTGGGTTCAAGAAGCTCTCACCAGCTGTCACAGCACCAAGCCTTGCCAGAAATCTCTGTTTATGCACTTACAAAGTACCACTGGTGAAAACTGAAGTTTTTCTTTGAAAAGGAATCGAATAAATAAAAAGAATCTAGTTCAAGAATATAAGTGGATCAAGGCCAGAGTAAACAAAGCAAAGTATCTCTGAAAGCATATTCAGGGCTTTTTTCAGAATGTCAACTCCAAATACAAATGCAGAAACACTCCTTTTTGTTTGGGGCCTTGCACTTGGCATGTACAAGCTCGAGTGTGCTAGTCACCTGAAAGAAGCACTGCCTAAAGCAACTATTTTAGTACTACTCTGCTTCTTCATCTCCGGGTAACACAGTGAAAAACACGTCAGGGAATTCAAATCAGAATCATTCAATCAGAAAGAGCTTCACAAACTGCAACCAATACCTGTAATTCACTTCCTCAATTAGACCTGAATGCCAAAACTTA
The DNA here is from genome assembly GCA_024611175.1 of Megaceryle torquata. Lineage (NCBI taxonomy): Eukaryota > Metazoa > Chordata > Aves > Coraciiformes > Cerylidae > Megaceryle > Megaceryle torquata. Next base: position 27,818 of record JANIJG010019625.1, read on the forward strand.
TGCAAAGTAAGGAGCATCAAAGGTAAACAGTGCAATTAGCTATGTCTTAGTAATGCACATTAGGAAATAAAGTTATACTTAGCCTATATTTTGAAAGGAGAAAAAAAAAAAAAAGAACAAGAGACAAACAAGCACGTCAAGTTTATAGGGAGAAAGAAATAAAACAGCACTTCCAAGATGTTTTCTCTTAAAGTCAGTAACATTTACTCGTGTAGCACATAGGAGGAAACATTTCAGTGTAGATAACCGAACTGGCCATACACACACACACAACTGCATTAACGAAGAGTATTTCACAACCTGGACGGGCCAGGAACACAGGGAAGTTCAAATATATGGACAAACTGTCTTCATATCACAGCATGGTACAGTTCACAGCATTTCTAATAATCTTCAGTATCTCTCACAGTAGAAAGGACAGGATGAAATAACCAAAAGTTAAAAATCACTGGTAACCTCATACACGAAACACCCGTGTCTTGATTCAGAGAGACTTACCCTGAGTTTTCTACAACCCGTGTAAATTCTATAAACATTGGCTTCACCAGTGGATGCCAAACTGCTCTCTACAATTATTTAAAAACTTTGGTACTAAATTGGGCCATTGCCACTGCCTCAAATATTGATGGCTAGGATTCTCATCTCTAGGAGCAACGGACTCAAGAGTCAAGAGACAAAAAGACAGACCATAAAAATGAGCTAGTACTCTTAGTTCATTGAAACCTACCATGCTACAGACAACGCTCAGACACCATTTCATACATGCTCTCAAAACTTATTACATTGGCTTATATCTCCAAAATACATCAGAATACACCAGCCAGAACAGAAGTCAACAACAATGGGTGGGATAATTGAAGCAAAACAATAATATTGGCACATAAAGAATTAATGAAATACTAAGTACCTGAAAGAGCTGAAAACTGTACCTTGTTATCTACTGCAACTTCAATACTAAGGCTTTAAAATAGAGAGTGTAATTTATATATATTTGAAAATTTTCAATCTAGCTGTGAAATCCTCTTCCCCCGTCTTTAGAGTAATTAACTGAGGCTTGCATCCTATTAAGATGTTTATATTGTGGCTTTTTATTGTTTACAATTTTTCTTGCCATCAAACATATTGGTTACATAAATATCTAAACTAAATGCATCTCTTTCCCACCATTGGTAAACTGTTGCAAAAGAGAACTTGTTTTTTTTCTGTGCTAATTGTTGAGACCATATGTTACCAGGAGTAGAATGGGTATTGAGTAAGATTTTAAACTGCATACAAAGTGAAGAATGCATCTAGACAGTAAACCCTGGATCCCAGCCCTGAAATCCTATTTTATACTCATTTCTTTAGCTTTGGGAAGACATAAAGACAGCCTGTAGCTTACAAGCAATAAAATATTGTCATTGACAATCCTAGTTTAAGCAGATGTTCTGCAGATGCAAAGGAAGATTTAGAATGTTTTCTGGACAAGCAGCCTGAAAATTACTCCCCCACAGATGAATAAGCATCAGTACAAAACATACTGTTGCAAGCCTTGTATTTCTCGACAACAGATAATGAAAAACCATCTGTCCATTGCAGTAATTTGAGAAGAAGCCAGTCTAGCATACCATTTCACTTTTTGTATTTAAAATATCCCACTAATAAGCAATATTTCTTAACTGTTTTCATTCTGTCTGCACATACTCAAAAAATTTCATCGTGCACCTCACCTCTGTTAAGGTAGACAACATGTAGATAAGAAGTAGGTTACAAGCTGCTAGTATAACTGTGCCTTTCTTTGGATTTGGAGAAGAAACAGAGCTTTAAATTGAAAATTCACATTAACCTTTTATCCTACAGGAATTCCTCTATTTAAGCATTTCAATAACTAGGAACTTAAAATACCAAGGCAGAGAAAGGAAAGTATCATCTAAAGTTGTATTTCCGAGACTAAGAAACCCCACAGACACTAATCACCATTTTTAATTTCCTGATCTTTAGAAAATTACAAGTCCAAATTCATAATTCTGCAGAACCAGCCAAAAAGGTCAACATTCAGTTTTTTAGAGGTCTGGCAGGCATTACTTTTAGCAGTTAACTCATTTTGGCCTCTTTTTAAGAGAGAAAAAAAAAAAGTGTGACAATTGTTTAACACAATGAGTTTATGGGCATTTTATGATCAACATCGAGAGCTCTCAACATCCAATTCTACTCTTAATTGTCAAAAAGTGTTAAAAGCCAATGGGTATTAAGAGATAGATTGTACTCAGTGCTACTTCAGTCTAACATATAATGTCAAGAATATGTCTGCTATTAAAACTCACACAATAAATTATTTCAAGTAAGCACATTTTATTATCAGTAGAACCACATGTTGATGATGAAAAATACACGATGGCATGGTATTCTACAGTGTATTATGCAAATGAATGCATCAAAGGTCAAAGCTTATCTCAGCCTCATAATAATGCAGTCTGCAGAGCATAATTAATTTGCAGTATGATTTCTTATGTTGTGCACCACAACACTAAAAGCCATTTTATTCCAGAATTTTCTTTTTATGTCGCAGAGAGAAATCATATCACAAGTTTCCAGTTTCCTATTTAAGGACTGGGAAGAAGCAGAGATAAGTTCTTAAATTTTTATTAGTCTAATAGTAAGACCAACCTAAAAGTAACTATTAAAAATACTGGATTTCAATTGCTTAAAATGCTGTCAAATTTTGGTGTTTGGGAACAAGCTTTCCATGCCAAATGGGTGCCTTACATTACTACAGCAAAAGTGTTGGAACTATTTCCACAAGCCAAGCTGTACTTTTAAGAATTCAATTATATTGTACTATACCCTACACAGGATAACAGCTTTGGTCTATTACATACTGGGGAATTAGTGAATATCATCCAGTGCAGGCAGGTTATGAAATTAGCAGCCTAAAAAGCCAGGATGCTAACCTGTGTCCAGCGTGCTGGTGGGAAACCGGTGCTTCCTGAATCCTGGTTCTGTCACTGTACACTCAATTGTCTCCAACCACTGGCACTGATGTATTTTCCTCTCCCTGCTGAAAAGAATAACCATTTCTTGACTTTGTGGAGAAAAGGCTTTTCATATTCCACTCAAACTTTCAGCACTCATGCCACCTCTCTTCTATACAGTCATGTAAAATGGAATTCAAGCTTATAGACCTCTGAATTCAAGACTATACACTTTTCCAGTTAACTTCCTTATTGCTAAAAAGCAGTATTTGGGTAAAAATCTGCTCTTTAAATAAGTACAGATTTGAGTACATGACAAGATGAACAATATACTATATACTGCCAACAGAACATTACTGAAAACGTATAAGATCTGTAATATACATCACAATTAAATTATTGTCAGCCCCAAAGCACACAGGGTCTTCCCCCTCAACCTGATTACATTGGAATGCTTCAGCCTAAAACTGAATATTACAATATGTTACGTGGCAGCAGCTGCTTAATGTCAGTCACTTTAGACTGAAGACACTTGTATACATGCTTAACTTTTAATATGTGACTGGTTTTATTAACTATGTGAAGAGATCATCAGTTGCACAAATACCTAAATAACTGACACCGTGTCTCTCCATTAGTCCTAATTTTGAGAACTTCCCGAAGTGCTTCAATGTCCTCTTTAGGATCTCCTTCAAAAATCCACACATGACAAGTGCTTTTCTTCACTAGCCTGCTCCAATGACGTTTCAATTGCGGCCAGAGTCCTAGTATTTCCTTGTGGCTAAGTTGTCTTTTGAAGGAAGTTATCTCTATTTGGCTGCTGAAACTAAATAAAGGTTATATATTAATAATAGAGAATATATTTCCATTTAAGTAATACAACATCTAAAGTTATATATCATTACTGTAAAAAGACCCTACAGTTTGAAATATTTAACAAGAATCACTTGTTGATAATTAAAATACTTAAAAAACATGTTAATTAGAATTATTATTTATAAGCAAGTACTTCTAATTCAGCAATGAAATATAATTTTTAATTCTCACTGCTATATTTTCACATAGAGCACCATATTTTGCAACACTCCCATTGCATGCATTTCATTTGGTCATTAATAATGAGACCACACTTTTCCCCCGTACATAGTTTTAGTTACACATGTACAGTAAGAAGCGTGCACTTCTGACTTCAGCCTCAAGAGAGCAGGATCTCTAAACAATAGGATGGATGAGACATTTCTTTTCTGTCAAATCCAAGAGAGCTTATTTTTCACCATCAAATGTTTGCACCACATTTTCAGCTTCAGCTGGAAGCTACAGAGAGCTTCTTGGGAATAAAGTATGGTCACAATGTACACAGGCCAGAAAGCTAACGTGATAAAGCAGCAACACTTATGTTAGAAAGAGCTGTGTTCTACAAAGGGTTAACTGGCCCTACAAGAAGTCTGTCGCTCAGCTAGAAGTTTTTTCTTTCTCTCCTACAACCAAATAGAAACAGCACTAGACCAGCTGTTGCAGAAGCAATGTCATTCAAACTACCATATATACTGTTGTCAGCCATGCCAGTTACCTTTATACACTCAAAATTAAACATGGCAATTCCAGGGAAGGTGAAAATGCTGTAGAGTAGTTAATGTTGACAGTAGCTGCTAAAAGGTCATTTGGAGACACTCATTAGTTGTTTGCTTTAACAGACAGTCATTATTATTGGCAGCAGAAATTGGCAAAAAGCACTGTTATTGTCAGAAAGTATTAAAAGAGTGTCATTTGTCAATATGTACTCTTCTGAAGAGCAGCAGGCTAAGGAACTCCAGCTTTACAGTTAAATAGGAAAAAATAGCTCGAATAACCCTGATGGGGTCTTACTGGTTCCAGTTCAGGACTAGCCTATGAGCAGCTGTGAGTCATTCAACTGCAAAAATGTCTGACAACTGGAAAGAAAGTAACTGCCCCAGTACCTCAGGTAACCAAAAGTCTCTAAGAAGTAACAGTCAGGGCTGATTCAAGGATAAGCAACATAGGCAGCAGTGAGACACGGCTGTCATCTTTTCTTTATTCTGTTTTCTGAAACTCCTGATACTCTCACTGAAGGAGAGGTCACGCAAAAGCTTACAGCTCAAGAATTCCTCTCTCAAAACCCTCCAGGACTCCCTACCTCAAATACCAATCACCCCTCCCAGAGTTTCACTTAAGACACCCAAACACTCACTGATTCTGCTCAAGCTTTTGTGTAACTCATTTCTGTGATCCCACAAAACAGACGCCTTTCCTTTCACCACAGGGAAGCCTTGAACCATCTCACTCAAAAATGATTCAATACTCATATCTAGAGAGGACCTAAAAGCCTCCAGTTCTGGAGCCTGTACAAAATTCCTAAGTCCCAAAGCAGTATTTTTAAACATAAACTATCTCAGTAAACTCGTTTAGTAAAATTATCGATTGTTCCTTCTCTGAAAGAAAATTAATCATTATTTTGCCAAAACCATCAAAATTGTAGGTCAAACACCAGGTGCTGACTGCAGTAAAGAAGGACAGTTTGTGCTCTTGAATTTAACTCCTAGCCTTATTACTCCTGCTTTCCATAGGCTGTGCAAATATCATAAAACTCAATCCATAGATTCTTTTGGGACCCTGTAACAGCCCACTATCCTCTCTATCTGGGGGCGGAAAAAACAGAAGAACAAGCCTGAACATCAGCTTCTACAAAACTGCTGTGAGTTTTTCCAGGTTAAAAAAAAATTAAAAAACCCAAACACACAACAAAACACCAACACCACCACCACAAAACCACACAGAAAAATCACACCAACCACAACCACAACCCAAACAAACCTGTTTGCTCTTCCACCTATTACTTTATTTTCATAATACAAATCCTGAACACTTAAAAAAATTACTACTACCTAAATGAAGATATACATTTATTTTTCCTGCACTGGTGAGGGAAATATATTAAGATTCCATACCTTTTTTCATTCCAAATACTTGAGCAAATGCTAACCTTTAAACGAACAGTTTAGTTCAGACTCAGAAGGTGAAAGAACAAGTTGCATCTCTCTGTAATTTTCCTTTAAGGCATTACAATAATGGAATTAATGCCTTTTTTTTTATGCTATCAACTCATATTAAAAGCATTATTAAGCCCTCCCCAAACCTACATTCTAATAAATGTCAAGTCTCCAATTATTAGATATTTAAATATTTGTACTAAGAGTCTTTAATAATGAGAATACACATTGCAGATGTGTGCTACTGTACTACTGAAGTGAGATAAATCACTTGGGGCAATTATTCACAACACCTTAATAAAGCTGATTTTCTTATCAAATCTCAATAAAATTACTTTTTTAATATGGACACAATTGCACTAATAATTTAGAATTATTATTTAATAACTTTCAGAACAAACACAGAAGCACTATTAATTTTTTGAAGACACTGTAAGAGCCTGGTAGGAAGACATTTAACTGTGGCTGTTTATTGAACACATAATTTTCACATTCCTTTCCCAGGTTAAGCAGAGCTAGCCCTCCACCTAGGTAAAACTGATTGCTTTTTTCATTGGGTAGGATGATGTCCCACAATTACCAAGTCCCTTTTAGTCCCTACCTTTTCCATAAGAAAGAAAATGGGCTAAATTATGTAGTACACTTTCATCTCTCTGTCCCTCACTTGACCATCTGCTGTGTGCATTAAGCTTTCTAGAAGCTGGAAAAAGTGAAAGCCACCGTAAACCACTGGAGAAGACTGCAGAAACACCACCACAGAAACCAGCAACAGAAGTGCCAGTGCAAGTCTTAACTCTTCAGGACTGCATACAGCATTGAGCACTAATTTTGACCTTGATCGTAATTTTTTTTTTTTTTCCTAATTTAAGAGTTTCCCTTTTAGTCAATTCATTAGAATGAAACCGAATTTTTAAATTAATTTACATTGTGGAAGAGGGCAGTAACTTTTCACTTCAAAGATTTACATATTCTTAAGGGACTTGTTCATGTTTCTGAATCAGAGGAAGGGATGGTCACTGTGTTACAAAAGCAATAAAACATGCAATTTACTGAAATATTATCAGAAAATATTATCCCTGGAAGAATGGTTCTGATTAGCTAACAGCACTAGATGGGTTTATGATTGCAAGCTTTGTAACTATTTGATAATATAAAGTGTTATTTGTTTCTCAAAAGGACGTTGCAGCACATAATGCATTTGCTGAGCTCAGTGATGTTAGCCCTAGAAATCACTCTCCAAGTTGCATTCTTCAGAAATAAAAATCTGTGTTGTATTGTTACAAATTTGCAGTGTGCTAATAAAATAACTCAGAGATTATTTCTGATACTTGCAGCAATTTCTTCTTTACACTTAAGATAATTAAAAGATGATAACTTTTAATGATCAATTTAGGTTACTCTTACAAGAAGTAATACTAAAAGAGAACTACAAGATTCGCTTGAATGACATCATCTTCTTATATCTTCTGGGGTGAAATAAAACCATCATTACTGTTAAAAGAGGTATCCAGTATTTCCTTGGCTTTTGGGCAAACTGAATTATTCAGTTCCTTCCATGTTCTCACATATCACCTTTTCTCAGCATTTGATTCAAGCTTTACTGTGTTGATTAATCTATTGCAAACAAATATTATGCCACAATCACACCTGCACTGAAATGAAATCTTGAGGCACTCCATCCTCAATTGTCAGACAGCTGCTGTTCTGGGTCGCAAGAACCCAACACTGAAATATCTTTCCAGCTACAGAAGTATGATGTAATCTATCACATGCTTAGTTTGGGAAGCTAATCTATGAAAGCTATACAAAATAATTACTGGAATAGAAAGAAGTAATCTATCTTAGTTACATACACAGCTTCTGTTACTAAAGCAAATGAATAACCAGTTATCTTTGGCATCGTTACACCCCAGAACTCATGCTGGACAACAAAGTATGTACAACAGACAGTGGAAGGTGTCAAGCAATCAAGTGATTTACAGAAAGTTATACAAGCAGAGAAACTAGTATCTTGAAATTAGCACTGAACTGTGGAAACAGATTTTTGGGATTACAATTGCAGTCTCAAATATTATGGTTGTCCACTCTGGTTAAATCCTACTCAACTAAGTTGAGTGAATAAATTACTTAATGGGTTCTGTGCTTTAAAATTTTTCCATACAACACTAGTGTGTGGGATTACCAAATCAAATAATGCTCAGTTCCTAATAAAGACAGCCCTTGGCTTACAAAGAATATTATTTCAATATTTATAAAATAATAATTACTAGCCCTTAAAGTAATTTCAAACAACTTACTGACAGTGAAGTGTTTGGCACTAGAAAGAATTGACATGAGTTTAGATTAAGGAAAAATTAAGACAGCATGCAGCTGAATAGGCTGTGGCAGATCAGGACTATCCAAGCACAAAAGAAAGGTAATGTAAAAAAAATAAGCCAGTGGCCAATGTAGTAGAAATGACAGGATAACCTTTTCTAGGTCTGTGGTCCGAAGGTTCATTAAGGTTTCTAGCGTATTTTCAGTGGAGGTGCAGGTAGTCAGACTGCAGATGATCCAGACACCTCATTAGTCACACAGTGCTCAGTTCACCAGGCTCCTTCCAGCTGAGAAGCTGTTCTGACATACGACAAAAAAATATTAAAATCCATGTTAATTATGTTAGTTTCACCTGTAAGTAATTTTCATTATTACAGAGAGGTCACTGGCTTGTGACTGTCAAAGGATGTCATCAGAGAGACAATAAAGGTATTCATAGAACAATCTCTATTAGAAACACGGCCCCTAGTGCAGAAAACTCTTGAGCCTCCCTAACAGTTGTTCCATTTACCTGATATAAAGGTATCACTCCAACCATGTGCAAAAAATTTAGATTCTTCTTGCAAACTTATTTTTACCTTAAAACAACCTGATCTGTCTGCCACAGAAATCTGTGGATTAATTACAGTTTTCAAAGAGCTACATGTACATCAGACTTCTGTCTAAATAAAACCCTTTTCCTAGCTTCTCCCCCTACCCCTTTTCTCTGTGGTTCAAGAAAACAGCTGTTAAACTACTAACGAACAATAATTAGCCCATAACTGAAGGTAGCTGCATGTTATTTGGTCTATTCGCAAATTCATGAAACTTGTATTATGTCCAAATAGTTGTTTAGATTGTTTGTCCAGTCTAGCATTAACAAGGGAAAAAACTCTCTTAAGAGCTTAATCTCTCATTAGTCTTTCCACTAAACATTCACTCAGCTATCACTAGGCTGCTGCTATAAATGTTACAAAACTTTGCCTTAATAAACCAGTCACTTGCTAAATCATACACTGTTTTTCCCTGCACCCAATACTTGGAACTGAGATCACATGTACAGATTGTGCAGATGCTGCAGATGAGTACATTTAATAGTTAATGACCTGAAAGCTGACTCTAATTTAAATTACTCCAATATTATATTCACATTCTCCTTCAGGTAATGTAGAGTACTTGTGAAATACTGCTGTTAAGGTTCTTGGTTTAGTCACTGAAACACCTCTTTATTTTAAAGAATCTATTACAGCTTCTGCAATTTTACATTTTACTTCATGGCTACATTCAAACAAAATGAATTATTTTAGTGCCAAACTGAATATTTTAACAGGAACGTTTAAGGTATATGTTATGAACAGCACTAGAACATCAAAATACTTGTGTCCATGCAGAAGCTAGCATTTGCTCACAGCAGATAAGCAAAGAAAGAGGACCAATCATAGGATGTAAGAATTTTCTCAAATTACATGATACTAAATACACAGATGTATCTGTTTCACAGGCCAGTATTACTTATGACATGTGCACTACTGTAATTCCACAGTCTTATTTCTTCCTGAAACCATGACTCCCTGCAGTCCCATCCCAAGCAACAATGACTCGCACTGAAACTCCCAAGACAGTGCACTGCCACCAGGCTTCCCTGTGCAGTCCACAGACAGGGCTGGCCAAAGAGCTGTTCCTCACAAAGTCTGCTGGGGGTCTGTTACAGGGATGGCAGAGGGTAAGATGTCCGTCATTCCATCCAGTGTGGCAGTTCTTTAACAGGTATCAAGAAAACTATCATAGTAGACTGTATCTGGAAAGGAGTTTACTGGTCTGGTAAATTAATTTAAGGAGACCGCTACAGAATTTTACTCTCCCATCTGTTCTCCTCCTGCAAGCAGTGTCGCTGCTTGTCTCCGATGCTGAATTCCCATTCCTAGGTCAATTCCAGTTACAGTCTCTCCACTGACCTGGCTTGTCATTTTTGTTGCCTAGCAGCAGGTCTTTGGGATCTTGTGTAGTCTGACTTCTCTGCAAAGGATAGTACATCAAAGTCACCATTTGAATTGCCTGCCAAAATCTTCTCTGGAGCTGGGTGATGAGCACTGTCAAAGCCTCTGAAACAACCAGGAATTGTAGAAGTTGGGGTTCTGTCACTCTTCAGACACAGTAATCTGCCTTTTGTCAAAGAGGCAGAGGTCTGCAGCTGCATTCTGGCTTTGAGGGCACATTTTCATGCAGCTGTTGCCCCAGCAATTTAAGGAAAACAACATGGCTTCTGGCTCACTTTGCAAAAGCCAAAACCCAAGCTAACTGGAATTTGCTCGCTCACCTTCACCCTCAGTGTCCAGAATGGCTGCTTTCCACTTCTGATGCTACTTTGATTGACCCCAGGTTACATGGGTCTTTGCAGTGGATCTAGCTACATTTCTAAAGAGTCAACATCTCCAAAACACCCTGTGGGCTTTTCAACTCTAAAGGTAGGTTTTTAATGAGAATAAAAACTTCTGAGAATATAAGCAATTCAGTGAATTTGTCGATGGTTCCAGTTATTATGATAAATTGAATTTGCAACTTTAGACTGTTTTACTTATGTTTTACCTTTTTCAGATGATTACAGTTTTCTCAAATATCCTACACTTAGCTTGCAAATTTGGCTGCCATTATCTGTATCAAAGAACATTTTTGCAGCCAGCATTTTTTCCATGGGAGACCAAAATTCACTGCGATAACTTGTGCTTGCATGGGACATTCATGGATTGCTATCCCCTACTGCACTGGTTTTGAAGTGAACCCTTTTATTCTAGCACATTTGTGGAAAAACTTCTTGCTGCATGCATCAGAACCACAAAAGTTTTACTGCAAAAAAAGGTAAAAATCATTATAAATCCTGACCCCTTGTAAATATGAATATAATGACAGAGCAGTTGGCAGCATATTTGGTCTCTCTGAAAAAAAGAACAAAACAGTATGACATCAGCAGCCAGCTCAGAAATCAGTGTGGCAGCACTACTTTCCTTTTGCATGTTGCAGTAAGGAATAAGGAAGAGCTTTTGGTGTTGTATTTTTGAGACCATGAAACCAGTTCTCAACTTCTTAGTACTTTGTACTCAGTTCACAGAGAAATGGATTTAGATTATAAGCAAAAACTTCATTTCAGTTCTGATTGTTAATCTGAAGTAAGTTAAGGGCTCTTGCTTGCTTGTGGCTAAAGGTATCTTCGGAAAAGCCTGAAAACATGCCATGGTTACAACAGAGGAGGGGAGAAAAGAAAGCAGTTCAGTACTGCAAGCGCCAATGGAGCAGAAAGATAAACTCTGTCAGTGATGAAATTATGTAACATCCTCCACCAATCTTAGCAGATACTATGCTGTCTACAGAAATACAACCTTTGCAAAAAGAGTTGTCTCACTGCTGCAGCTCAGAGCTTCTGTTTAGAAAATTCTAGTCTAAACTCCAATTTAAAAACCTGGTTTTGCTGTTGGCTGCATGCTTCATTTCAACAATTATGTCATTAAGTGTTTGGATTAAGCATTTTCATAGTCCATCTGCACAATTAAATAGCAGTGGCTTTATGGTGGGAAATCTCTTCCTACAGTGAATGCAGTAGCTGATCTCATTTACATGCAAGTGAGCCATCATCTAATTCCCTACATAACATATAAAAAGAAAACCTGTTTCAATACTATCCCAAATGCACATGACAGCACAAATAAAGTGCTTTCAGCTTTAGGATATCCATTACAATTAATTATCCATAAAGTCCTTGCCATAAACTGTGAAAAAGCCCTTCCTTTTGAATAAATGGAACTCCATCAGAATTATGCAGGCACCTGAACTGACTGCAAATGAAAGCAAATATTCATTGACATTTTGTTGCAAACAAAGGCCTTTTCTCTATGAAGTTGTTTGACACAGGATTTTAATGCCTTGAATTTCTAGTATAACAGACAGCATTATGTTTTTACTAGCAGATAAAGTTAAGGAAGTGTGGCTTATATTTCAAGAGAGAAAGCCAATAACAAGAGAAAATATGAATATTTTCTGTCAGTTTTATGTCACTATAAAATTAGTGGTGCTATTTCACAACCGTTCAAAAAAGTTTGCTCAGTGGCAATTAGACTATCCATTATCATAAATTATATACATCATTGAATGGTAGGGGTTGGAAGAGACCTTTGAAGATCATCAAATCCAATCCCCCTGCCAGAGCAGGATCACCCAGGGCACACCACATAGCAACAGATCCAGGCAGGTTTGGAAAGTCTCTAGAAAGGGAGACTCCACCTCTCTGGGCAGCCTGTTCCAGTGCTCCATCTTCCTCACAGTGAAGTTTCTTCTCATATTGAGGTAGAACTTCCTGTGTGCCAGCTTGTGACCACTACCCCTCATCCTATCACAAGGCACCAATGAAAAGAGACTGGCCCCTTCAAATATTTGTAAAGATTAATAAGAAGCTCTCTCAGTCTTGTCTTCTCCGGGCTAAATAGTCCCAGGTCTCTCAGCCTTTCCTCATAAGAGTGGTTTTCCAGTCCCTAAAAATCAAGTAACAAATGAGAAATCGCTCAGAGCCATTGACAATGCCCAAGAGAAACAACATCTAAGTAGACTATACGCTAGAAATATCTATGTGGAAAGGATGAACTATACTAGTGTGGAAAAACTTACCTAAGGATTTAAATTTCTTCTGTTTAGGTAGAAGATTACTGAGGTGACAAAAGCTCAAAACTTTGTAATGAATTCCTTCTCCCTTCAGGAATACCAGAAAAGAAAGGGAACATTTTACCATTTCAGTTCTGTCTTCTTGACAACTCATTTTCCAAGGTTAATATTTGCCTTTCAGTGTCCTTAAACACATTTGGTTTATTACAGATACTAAAGTTACCCGGCATTTTATAGGAGAGTCAGCATTTGCTGTGTTATCAACTCTGCATTGTAGATATTTTAAGCTCCTTCCTCTACGTGAAATTACTTCTGTAACAATGGCTACTCTAAGTATCTATTTTGGGATGGACCTGTATTAAAATGATTGCACAAAGTTGGCATTAAAATACAATTTAGAGAAAATCCAGCAGAACTGCTACTCAGATTCCTTCATACTTGTTTCATAGCCTTTCAAGTATCAGAGCCTACATTCATATTGATTTTATGATGAATGCACCCAAGATTAATTAATGCCATGTGCACTGCTGCCTTTCTTGCCTAAGTGAGGTGTGGTGTCCCCCTGAGCATATTAAAAAAAGACAGACAAACAGTAGTGGAATAAGTTTCTCTTACAGTGTAGCCATTATACACCTTCCCTAATAATGCAGTAGGTGTGACTAGTTTAGTGCATTATGAAAGAAGGAAAGCTGTGATTTAATTTACTACGCACAACTTGAAAGAAATTACAGTTTGGAATACTACTAATACTGTATTAATATGAAATAATATTAGTACTATCTTTACTGAAGCAACATTAACAAGTATGCTGCCTGTCCCTTCACCCTCAGCCTCCATACAGGGTCAATACAAAGTTATTTTGTCTAAGAATCTCAAGTGATGATAGTAATTAGTTAAGCTGGAATAAGAGACTAAAACATTGCCAGCCAGATGTTTGAGAAGTCCTAGTAGAACATTTGTTTGGTTTTCTACTTGTTGAGGTCTCCTAAAGATATTTATACAGAGACAGTATCCAAACCATCAGCAAAACTATTAACCAGCAATAAGAAAGTGATGTCATTTCAGTGTCATTGTAGGTATACTCCAGAGTATCAAAGGAGACCATTGCTAAATTCACACTCTGACCCTACCCTTACCCAGATGAATGCCATCAGTAAGGTACTTTCTCAAAGGGAACGTACAAAATACATTAGTCTAATAGTATTGTTTCTTGAAATTTTTCATATAATGTTTAATTCTACTAAAACTACCATTTTCAATGAGGCAGATAATAACAAGTGGCAGACAGAACACTGAAACTTATTCCCAAGTATTCTGCTTCAGATACAGCTACCTATTTGCTTGGCAGGTTATTTCAAAGCTCACTGTAAACTGACAGGAGGCAGTAAACTCAAACTAAAATATATGCTGGGAAAAAATTAACCATTTCAAGGGCCAAAATGTTACCTTTTATGTAGACAGTACATCATATTTAAAAAAAAAAAAAAAGTTGTGTATTTTATGAAAAACAAAGCAAAACAAACAAACAAAAAAATCCCACTACAGTCTGAAAAAATACACTGATCTATTTTAAAGAGTTACAAATAAAAACCCCACCCTTTGGGCCCGACACACAGCTGTGAATTTTCCAGAGAATAGGGCTGTTCTGAGAGACTGCAGTGACAACAAACATTTCCTGAGTTAGTAATACTCATTTAATTCAGGTCCCAAAATTGTTTGCAGAAAGTGCTGAAGAAAATTATGACCAAGAAAGCCAGGCCAGAAGATCACACGTGCCATGGTCCATTTTTGTTTAGGTTTTTTTTTTTTATAGGTAACTACCAATTTTCTTAATATTAAACCAAGAAAGGAAGTTGAACCTACTCATTAATAGACATTTTTCTTTTCCTAAGGATGTGTCTTTAGCCTTTTTCTCTGCCACGATTTCAGCAATATTTTTTGCATGGATAAAGAATAATACTCTCAGTGCATTAAGTTTAGTTTGACACATCAGAAGTTTCAAACTTCTGTTGTCCCTTCAAGTACTTCACCCTATCAGTTAAAGATTAAACTGCTTTCCAGATATACATGTGTCTGAGCTCCCCATTATGTACCCTGAATACAGACAGCGGTGTAGTTGGGTCAAAATGTCCTTGGTCCCCTATTATTTTATCTGTTGCTCTACCTGGGTTTTCATTAGCCTTCAACACATTACTTCAGATCACAAAGACAAGGCTAATTAGAGTTCTCAGAGGGGAGAAAATTCCAAACATTACAATCTTTTGAAAATAACTGTCTCAAAGGCTTGTAATTTCAAAGTGCCTTTCCTCCCTCTTAAGAGAGGCAGTTCCCTGCTACCTCCCTCCTAACAACAGGGCAGTTTAAATACGTACCACAAACCACAGCAGATGGTAACACAAGCTGTTGCATTACTACCACGCACCAGCAGTCATACCAGTTGTTCTCTTATGTATTTGGGGCCACTGGCCAGAGCCCCTTGTTGGGAATCAAGTGGCACTATAGCATGTGATGAAAAGCTGTACAACGACCTTACAGTAAGACCCACAATTTAGCATTGGATTGCACTAGAAGAAAAATATTATGGTAAGCCTGGAAAATCTGCAGTTAATGATTGCTGCCTGGCTAGCCATGGTCATATACCATGGCTGAACTGAAATGTATTACATCTAGCATACTTAGTCAAGCTTTGTTCTTGTATACAGCACCTCAGTAAAGGAGAATGCTTTACAAAGTAACTAAGCACTTAATATAGAAGGTGGGTAGTTGGTTACAGAGGAAGATGTTTCTCATGACAAGACAGACTTAAACGGTGAGTTGGGTATGTAACCAAAGTAAAGAATTCTGAGAAGCCAGCTAGGAAAGTTGGAGTGAACTTGCACTAATAAAAATTGTAATACATAGTAAGAAAAAGAAGATAAACATTTATCTAATGGCTAGCAAGAAAATTAAGTGGTTTAGATGAAAAAAATGGGGAAAAAGCATACTATGCAATGATCTGGAATCCCTAGTGTAAAGTTCAGATAACAGAGGGAAAGACCGGGAACAGCAGCCTTTTTGCTTTTAAATTTTAGACCATGAGGAATTTTTACTTTTCATAAAAAACCCCCACATATAAATAATTGATTATATAAATCCTAATGACAAGATTTTCACAGTTATATTAAACATTAAAATAATGCAGAAACTCTTGAAATACTTTAAACAGGCAGCAGCACACAACCAGTCTTATACTTCATTGCCCTCAAATCAGCCAGATGTGAAAAAGCGAGTGAAGTTATTTAACATAAAAATAAATTCTCAGTGCCAACGTAAGAAGCCTTCTTTCTTCAAAGGTCAAATTTATGCTCTGCAGATTCTGCAATGTAGTGGGTTCCAGTGCCAGAAACATAGAATTGGAATGAAACCATTTATTTTCCCTTACTATATCCAGATTTCAGTTCACTTATTTATAGTGAACATACTTCTGCAGTCTATTATTACAAATTTGTTCCAAAATCCCAACTGATACAAAATACTAAAAACTTATGGCAAAATACTTTAAAACACTGGCATTTTGAATACTATTTAATGCTTCAAAAGGAAGTAAAACAGTTGAGCAAAGCTACACTGTGTTCCAAAGCATGAACGCTGCTGCTGTGTTAGCATTTAAACATCACTGCTCTAAACATACAAAGAATTACACAAACTAGATGGTAAAGAATGAAACCCACTGACTTCCATTTTAGAAGAGACAATCTTCCTCAAAAGATGCTCCTTCCCTTCTCATCTGTGCTTGCTTTTGGGAAGAATTAATTGTATTTGGGGGGGAAGGGACCCCCCCCCCCCCTTTCTCCTTAAGTCTGGAAAACCTGTAAGAAATGTGGAAGCTGATTTAGAAAGAAAAAAAGATACCATGTTATTTATGTTTAGCTCAGATCAGCTCAGATAGCTGGAATATGAATTGAGCTTAGTTGAAGATGGCTGGTGTAACAGTTACACCCTGATAAAAATCCTTAAAAGGTGGGTTTTGTTTTTTCTCCTAGAGGGGGAAAAAGTCTATTAATATCTATCTTCTATCTTGTTCAAAAATATAAAGCTATATAGCTTTATCTTTATTAAATTATATTAGCTGGTCACAGAAGAACCCTAGAAACAACACCAACTTAGGCAGGGCTGAAAACTTTCAGTTCAAATGCCATAATATCAACCCTCTGCACAACAATTTTTAAATTGTGGCTGGTATCATCATTCTGCTACAAACAGGAACAACAAGCTTCAATGGTATGTAATATCGTGGTGATTCTCTGCTCAAAATGGAGTTTTGCTCTAGGAAATATTCCATGATTTTCTGAATAAATATGGTCGGTCCATCATCACTATTTTGACAAGAAAAAAAACCAACTTACATTAAAGCTTCTACTTGCTATACCACTTTGGGCAACTACTCAGTAAGCCTTTTTTCAGTTGCTGTTACTTGGAGAAGTACACCATTATAAGCTCATCCAGGTTCCAAACTAAGGTGATTTCCCTGCTAAAACTCTATTCAAGCAAATGGTATTCTTCTTTCAACTTACTTGAAAAGAACTTCCAAGATAACTTATTTCATAGATAAAAATTGTTGCAGTAAAACTGATTAAAATGTAATACATTATTTATAGTTCAAAAGTTAACTTTGCTTCAGGCAAGGTATTTATACCTTTCATCAGGCTTAACTATTTTTACCAAGGATTTAAAAAAAGTATGTCACTCCCAATTGTAATTCAATCCATTACACCTGTAAGTCTATTTTAGAGAGATTTCTAAGGATTTATTTTACAATAGATGAGCTTAATGTATATTTCAATAGGAGACAGGATGGGTGGTTGGAGAGATGATCCACGTATCAGTCTCCTAACAGAAGAATTTAGTATTAAGAGAGAGAAAGAAGAAACATACACACTGGCTGGTACTTAAGACTTTTTTCAATCCATCTTCTCTTTCAGCATATCTGAAAAAAAAAAATGCTGAAGAAAATCATAATATTTCCTTTAGGAGAATGTGTTCTTACTGACCCAGTTATATCAAGAAAGCAACGTCTGTACTGGTTTCCTAAATTTAAAGTAAAGGCCAGCACAAAGCACACAGGACATCAGGCACCGCTCTATTCTGATAGCTACTGAGTTGCTATATCAAAACTGAAAGTCTCAAAATAACTTCACAGATATTCTAAATTTTTATTACATACTGATAAAGGCTATTACAAAAAAAATCTCACTTCTTCAAATCATTCCTACAAAGTGTGGAAATTCTACTTATAGATAATATATCTTTTTTACCTCATATCAATATATAGTAACATTGTATTTCCCTGTGCTGCAACATCTGCATATTGTTTCACCTTTAAAAGGTTTAAACATTTGTTCAGTATGTTCCTACACCCTCTGAGAGTAAGAAAAAAAAAATAATCTTCCTCTCTTGAGCACAAATTGAAGTTAAGTGCCTGATACCAAAAGAAGAGCCATTCTAGTACTTTTCTTCTACTGGCATTTTTAAGAGTGTATCAGAAATGTCTTTCACTCCCACTGTTCTGAAGCAAATTGACTTGGTTTAGTAAGCACTGATCTGGAATAAGTGGATACATCCTTTGCTTCCCAAGAGTCACGCTATCAGATTATTGTGCATCACACCTGCCCCAATTTCTCCAAATAGCCAATAAGATAGTTGGTGACTTCAAACTTTTCAGGTGTAGACCAGAAGTCACTGTTGAAAGTTTCTGGTGTTTGTTCAGTGGTTGTTTATTTTCAACCATTGTACATTTAGTGTTTTAGTTAAAAAATAAAAAGCCAGTGTTGTGTTTTGCACAACATTCTCCAGTAGCGTAAAAGGAAAGCAGGGCTTACGTGTTCTTTTTGGCTATTTTGTTGTTTTGGGGAAGGTGTTTTCCACTGTTTTCCATCTCCTTACCATACATTTTTGCTTTATGCAGCAGCATTTGTTTACATTTGAACGACACATCAAATGCACTAAAAGCTCTTTGTCATGTTTTATCAATGTTTTCCAGCTCATGTCCTGCTTCCATACTGACAAGCTTGACAAAGGAATGCTTGTTGGATAGTGAATTAATTAGACTCACAAAATTTCATCAAATTTCTGCAGATTGTTTATTTTCTGGATTACCCTTGAGGGACACATGCACAGAAAGCAACTGGAGGCACATTTTTCTCTCAAGAAACAACTTGAGCTTTTTAGCAGGTAATGAGGAAAAAGCAGTATCTTATTTTTGAACTCTACCACTCAAGACCAATATGTGGGAAGCCCCTGCTTCTGGATCAATCCTATTAGATATGATTCAAATATAGCTGTGAGGTTAAAGTTAAAAATAAATTGCTCTCCTGTTTTGGTAAGTGACACTAGTCATGCATAGGTGAAGAATACCAGCTCTACCAAAAACACTGCCATGAAAAAAACAAAAACAAAAAACAAACCCACGGAATTTTTTTCAGGGAATAATAAATTATTGTCTGTCAGAAACAGTATCTTAGTAAGTAATAGGAGATACCATTCTACTACTCCACTACTCTCGAGCTTTCAAACACGGACTCAGATTGGATTTCATGTGCCATGCTACAGACTATATCCTCCGTGTGAGATTTAACACCTCTACCACTACATAGAACAAAGTGCTCAAGGCACCATGAACTACTAATGGCATGAAATTCCTGTTATTTTATAGGAAGTTATTTTCACACAACGTGGATATTTTGTTTTTCAGCAGATTTTTTGTTTTAGCAGATTCTTGCTAATTGGAGCACATGTAGCAATAGAATGAAAAAGTACAGGGGTAAATTTCTTTGTATTTTAGACTATCCAATAGGGTAGCATCCTGGTTATTCAGTGAAAGGCTTCTACAACTAACAAAAATAAAAATCATGTTAAAAGAGAAGCCAGTCTGTTGAATAACATTGTAGCGCGGTATACCAAAGCCAGATGTTTTATGAATAGAATATTCCCTTCCAAACATATTCTCTGTCTGTCAAACCCCACAGTTCTGTCACACATAAAAATCCATCTGTCTTTTCTTTATGGCATCATATTTTATATCAGAAAATGTATACTGACATCTGAAATTCAGTATTCCAGGTAAAGTCTAAGAGTTAAAATAAAACATAAAACATCTTGCTTTAAATTCCTATAGCTACTACATCAAAGGCCAAGGAAAAACCCAGCTCTCATTTAAATAGTCTCTAATGAATTTCAATTAATACACATGAAAAAAATATTGTAAAATTCAAATGAAGGTGAATGGATTTTAATTGACAGTGATTAATTTTAATTTGACAGTTTATTCCAATACGAAAGGCATCTTTAGCTCTAAGCAAACTTGTCAATACATCTTGAAAGTTAAAACTGAAGAGGCAGAAAATGCAAGAAGCAAGAGCCATACTTTGTAACCTTTCCCTGATGGCAAAAATAAAAGTGACACCATCCTCCTTCTTGCATTAATAAGAATGATAATAAAATATATCTGGGATTAGCATTTGAGAAGCTAAGGCATATGGACCAAAATGCCTGGTGAATGTAATGCCTGACCAATTACTTTTTAACTAAAGTTCTTAAAATAATGAGAACTGAATCTGACATTTAAAGAAAAGAACAAGAACACTTGTCTACTTAATTATCTTAAGCCTGAAAGCACTTCAGTCCTATACTTTTTCCTTTCATTACAGCATTATATAAGCAGCATTAGAAGAGAAGGAATACTAGGTCTTAGACTTCAGTAATTCCACTTTCCAAAAAAAGCTCTTCACATTATCTCAGCAGCAAAATAATGCTCTATCACAGAGCTCTGGCATACTAATAAATATTTAGGATTTTTTCTTTGTTTTGGTTTTTCTTCACACACACACACACTCTATGGCTCAAGACAATTACAGACTGATAGTACCTGTTAGTATTATAGATCTCATAATACCTCACTACAGTACCTCGTTAGGCCAGCTTCCTTAATTACACCAGTCATGTCAGAGATGTTGCTACCCCAAGGCCAAGACTTTATTACATTATTTTTTTTACCTCAGGAGGAAAAAAAAAAAAAATCACGCTAGCATTGGTTCAACAAGATTTCCTACCCTCTACAGTGCCACAGAGTGACTTTACTCTGGTGAGTTGCTTTTTACAGAAGAAACATTAGCACAGAAAATAAAGTTACACTCAGCAGGAAACAGGGACTTGTTTATAAACATTTTGGGAAACACCATAAGCTTAACAATATAAACCAAGCTTTGGAAAAAATATGACAACTCTGTTCCTAATGTGTTCATTAGCAGTCTTTGGGTGTTTGCTTGAGTTGGTTTTTTTAATTGTTGTTTTTTAAACAGTATTACACTTTCCTTTTTTCTATATAGTAAAATAAATTTTATTATTTAATACCACTTTGGGAACTTCTGTTAGTTCTGACATGACTGGGACTGTTCCTAGTTCAGACCACTCCACAGTTTCACCCTAACTTGAAGTATGCATGGCAGCCAATTCACCTTTTGAGGGTGTTTCCCCTAGAAACATCTGTAGGCAAGAAAAAAGGTAAGGAC
>JANIJG010019625.1:49586-80448 GCA_024611175.1 Megaceryle torquata
AGAAAAAAGGTAAGGACATTCCAACTTATTACCGATTAATACTGCTATATCAAAGAGCATTCCATGCCAGAAAGCAGTGTAATCACCTTCAGAAGGGAAAGAAATACTGATAGTATTTCTCTTGAATTTGGTACCTGCTTTAGAAATCCACTCATACTGGGAGTCGCAGCAGTAGAACCAAAATTAAACTTACTCTGTTCCCTATTAAAAAAAAAAGAAAAAGAAAGAAAAAAACCCCACAACAAAACACAAAAGCCACACCCCAATAACTATATACCCTCCTCAAATAAGAAACATTTTCCCAATTACAGACGATGAAGAGAGAATGGGAACAGAGAGGAAAATACAGTTCCATCCTACTTACTGAGGGGGAACGAGAAAAAAAAATTCACGGTTTTGCTGGTGTAAATATTTTTTCTCAAAGCAAAACTGTCTAGATTTTACCACCAATATACTCTAAATAAATTTCCTAATCCATCAGCTGAGCTAGCAAAACCTCTTCTAGGCTTATAAAAGAACTTCTGAAAGCAGGGATTTTGCATATTCATTTCCTTGCAGTAGGAACTGGTTGCTCCAATTCCAGCATGTGAGGTTGAACTACATTCCACCTCATGAAGCTGTTGCACAGCTAGCAACAGAGGTGGTACAAATAATGAAAAAGTAGTTATCTGTGCCACTATCATGATGATAGTTTGCTGAACACTGTTCATTGTAAGCACAAGGAATAACTCACATGTTTAACAGCTCAGTGTTGTTACATAAAGGCACATGCTGCAGTTGAGTATCCTGTTGACAAAGCCACAATTGCTCATGAATGTATTATCATATCTAAAATCTACAGGTCATTTGGCCTTATGGAACCCAGTGTTGCTGAATCTTGGGAAAGAAACATCAGTGCAACTATAAGAAATAAAACTATCTATTAGTAATAAATTAGTTTGCATGCAAAACTATACTTTTTCATTTAAAAAGAAGAAAAAAAAAATTAAGCAAAACAAAAACAACACCCCTGCAAGCTTTCTTTGTAAAGCAAAGTTACATATATCAACCTTTTTTTTTTTTTTTAAAGTAAAACCAGGATGATTACAAAAATAGAACTCTGGAATTTAATGGAGAACACTTTTCTGAGGTAATTGCAAAATATCTTAGGAACTCAAGCTTATCTGTTAATTATTCATGTTTCTGTTTTCAATTCCAACTACTCTGGAGCTGCTGATGCTGGCACTCTACTAGGTTTAAGCATCCTTTCAGCTCAACTCTGCCAAATTAAACTGTCACTTTCTATTAAAAAAATCTATAGCAGGATGGTTTTAATCTTCTGATTTATACTTTGTAATAGGAAGTCAAAGTTTAAATTAGGACAGTATCAGCTTATGAAATATAGCCTAAGCAGTGCAGTGTCAACCACCAGTGAAGAAAAACTTCCTGCTTGCATCAAAGTGCACAGCAGAGCAGTTTTAACTTCGATCTTTATTTAAAGTTTTTACTTTACAAAGTCTGAACTCAGTGTCACAACCTTATCTAAACTAGCACTGCCCACAGTCTGAAAGAACACCTCTGAAAGAAGTTAGCACTTGCCATCAGCTGTTTGAACTGTACACACGTTTATTGACCTACTACACCTCCACCCTGTCTGCCTCTCTGTATTCACCAGGCAGTGCGTAATTCAGCTGAATTAACTTTTCCTTACATGAGCTATTCCTTTGCAAACTTGCATAGAGAACCAGAGGCTCCACATTTCACTCTACTGAAAATTAAACTGAATCCAACTGAGTAATAAAACAGCTGTTAAAATTTTTCCTCCTAAGCAGTTGCTACCAGTCCTGTGTTTTTGATAACTAATTTCTAAATCTTCCCCCCCCCCAACCCTTTCTACCTCTACCCTTCTGGGGTTTTGTGGTTTTTGGTTTTGTTGTTATTTTGGGTTCTTTTTAGTTGATAATGGTTTGGTGTGGGTTCGGGGTTTTTTTGGTTTTGTTGGGGTGGGGTTTTTTTTGTTGTTGCTTTTTGGGTGTTTTGTTTGTTTGCTTGTTTGTTTTTGGTTTTGGGGGTGTTTGGTTTTGTTTGTTTGTGTTTTTTCATTTTGTTTTTTGTTTTATTATTATTTCCTGTTTTGTTTCACAGTCACAACCACTATTTAGCTTATATTCTTCATTTCCTCCAATGATGCTGCAAAGCCAGTTCCCTTCACAGAAAAGGGTAAGCCTTGTAGAAAGGACTAAACAGCCACAGAAGGAATACGTGCACTGCAGCAGCTGAACCTGTTTGCTCGGTTCCAGCAGAGAGAAAGGGATTATCACCCATCAGCTGACTTTAAAAGTCCAATAGCAAAAGAATCTGTGGCTAAATACAGAGATAAGAATTTGGCAAGTGACTAAAAAAAAAGTGGATGGGAAAATCCAAATTAAAAATCACAGAACAAACCAGAAATATCTCAGACCACTTTACCTCACATATTTACAGAAAATATTCATCCTGGAAACTAGGATGTTAAATTCCCAATATAAGCTTAAATTCTGATGCTCCCTCTTCAGTTGTCAGGAGTCATTAGCTTCCTATTTCCAAGAAACCTGTTGTCAAACTGCTTGTCCAACTGGTCTAACTTTTTACTTAGAGACAGCTCTAAATACATGCTTTCTACTTCCACTTTGGGCAGTATTTTCCTCGGTGCCTACTAAAAGCCTAAATCAAGATCATAAGCAGCACCTCTGAGTACCAATGTCATTTAAATACATGTCTTGAATTAGAAAATTAGTATTTAAAAATATAAAATAAACTTTCAGGATTTAAGGTTTAGAGTTTAAGTTCTACACAGTCTTGCTTCTACAAAAATTTAACTTCCTTTGGTCCTAAGACAGGAAATGAAATACACTCTTGGTACAGAGCAGGTATATTATTATTATTATATACTATTTTGATTATTTAGAGTAATATACAACATGATAGAAGCTTTTGCACGCTGAAGAACATGACATCTCATGGAGCAACAGGACTGATTTTTCAACCAAGGAAGTTTTGCAGTGTTTGGAATTAGTATTTGCATTGCACACACCTTCCCAAAATTCAGCTTCAAAGCCTTGGCCACCAGGGAGCTGCAGTTTGATACGTTTACCAATTTCTGTATTCATTTAACGGCACAGGCCACCAATGGCATTACATACAACGCTTTACTAGTCATCATACACCCCTCTTCACCAGATTCTGGCTCATATGTTAACTCAGTGACAGCTGCAGAACACCACAACACTTCAATAACTCCTTTTTTGTCCAGCTCATCCCCAAATAATTTGGTCTATTTGAGCTGAGAAGATATAGGAGGTCTTCTCCATCTGGCTAACTTCCTTAAGTATGCTACACTAGGGAAGAAGTCCTAACAATACAGGAATACATTTTCATATATCTAACTTTTAATATATTTCTATATATACGAACATATATCACTACCCACCAACAGTGGCTGTTTAGAATTCAAATGTAAATGACACTGCTAGATATGACAGAGAGGTTATTTAATTAGAAAATACTTACCAAGTATTATTTGCATGGTAACCATAAATGACAGAGAGATGCAAAATGGTGGAAAGGGGAGGGGGATGTGAAATAATACCCAAACTCCAGACATCCCCCAAGAGCTCTTTGCTATGGAAAACCATCAAGAGTAGCTATTTCAAGGGTGGGTCTCCTTGGAAATCTCTTGCCCTATTGATACCACCTACAAATCCTGTTCAACTATATGTGAAAGTGACAGCACACTTGAGGAATTTGCCCCTGTATGTGTAAAGTAAAATAATCACCTAAAAGAATAATTTCTTTAAACAAAGGTTGTCATTTTCTCCAAATAGAATTTCAGACATAATGGTCCATGACACCATGTAATGAAGTAATACAAAGGACTGCATGAAGGGACTGATTCCAAAGAACTTATGAAATTAGATCATCTATTCCCTCCTACACATGAAATAGGGTTTCTTTTTCCCCCCTCTATTTACACCGAGATTATCATTCTGAGGTAGAGCTGAAGAAAATTTAGTCACAAGATCTTCTCCAGACAGGGGGAAGTGACCTCAACATGGAAGAAACAGAATTTATTACTAGGTTTACTATAACACAATGGCTCATAAAACAATTATTTACTGCACTCACTAGCACTCTCTCCATTATGTCATGTGTCATGACTTCTGAAATAATTTCTCAAGAAGTTTAAATTGCCTATAAGCATAATCTTGTTATGACATCTTTATCTTGTCACATAAAATTTTACTCTCGTTCTTCTTTTATCCTAGAAATCTTTAGTACACTCCTACTATTAAGGGATGTTAGACCCTCAGTCTGGCTCAGCATGCACTGATATGCTGTATTTCATTGGAGCCAAGAGTTACAACTGTGGCTCAGACAGAATTATCTCTCAAAAATCACTGCACAGACTGAGCAAGAGAAGAGATCAGTGAGGAGAATACATAAACTGACTGTAATACAGTTAGCACACAACACTGCAAGGTTGCAAGAGGATAATTAAATTGGTTAAAAAGCCTCACGGACATGAGGATTTTAGAAAGGACTACTGAAACAGTCATTCTACAGCATGGTGTCCTAAATATTGCCAATTACCATCTATCAGGGTCTGAGAGACTGAATCCTTGGGCAACTTTCAAAAATAAAGAAAGTTAAAATGTATTATTCATTTTTTTTAATATACCTGCCGTAACATTCAAATTTAATTCAGGCTTTAACATCTGGAAGTTTGCTAGATGTCTATTCAGTCATAAAATAAGCAATTACATCCTTTCATCTATATGGGATTTTTAAGATAAAGAATCCATCTTCCTTCTGTGCAGCAGTTAGATCTTATGCACAGAGTGGGGAGTGCTCAGAATATAGTGAGTACAGATGATGATGACTGCATCGCATCTTCCTCGGATCTTTACAAAGAACTCCTATAGGAGGCAGTACTTAAAGACTCCTTTTGTTGAATTGAAGTTTCACTTCTATTCAAATTTTATTACTGTACACAGTTTGAATAGAAACTCTTTAATATTGCTCTAGAAGCAATCTGAACTTCTACTGCAGCAGAAGAGATCTAAACACCCCTCTTAAATGACAAGAAATGACAAGGCAACCACAACATAACTGCCGATTCCTACACCTGGTTTATACTTCTTGCTGTTCTCTTGTGCTGACCCACATCTGCTTTGTATCCACTCTTCCCTTTGTACTGAGAGCCTGATCCTGGAAAATGAGCTACTTCACTCTGAAGAAAGCCAAGTTGCATTTCAAAACTACAAAACTCAAACTTCATGGGAATTTACCTCAAAATCCTACTGCAGAAGTTACATTAAATAACATCACAGTGTGTGAGTATCCCTCCTTTTGCTTCCAACCTATGACCCGCTGCTTCATTTGAAGTCCTCTGCTTACTGTATCACTGCTGACATGATTTAAGTGTTTTCGCCCTCTCTCTGCCCAGTTCTTGCATTTCCAAACCAAAGAGACTGTTTAAAGCACGTGTTATTCACATGGAAGCTATCCCATACATCTGATCTTCACCCCTACAACACCTTATACCTGTTATTATCAATCTTTCGTGATCTTTTACCTCCTATCACATAAAAACCAAGAGCAGCTAAATTTTTGGGACAATCACATCTGCCAGTTGCTGGCTATAGAAAGCAAAAGTCTAGAACTGACTGTAACAAGACAAGAGGGAAACGCTGGTTCTCATCACCAGTGCAACACACCGTATATGACAGTGGCATCACAGCCACTCTCCTGCCCTCCTCCTTCCTTTAAGCCTCAATCCACTTCATTCACATTTCTCATGTGAAAAACTGAGACCTCCAAGTATGTAGCAGAAATTAAAATGAACATCAAAAATTAAATACTGTGATAACTGTTCTCTGCTCCATTTTCCGCATTAGAGCAGCACAAATGGGGCAGAAAGTCACCGTATGAATTACACATTATTAATTTTAATTATTCAGCACCAAGAGGAATCGTTCCATCACAAGATTGAGAGAATGCATTTCTCCTATACCCCCTTCTTGAAAAATGGCTGTCACTTAAGATACAGCTTTTTACTCAGCATGCCCATTGGCTAACTTAAAAATTGTTTGCTCACACGTGAACAGGGAAGATTTTAAACACCCCTTGCAATTTCTATAGAGTCTATAAGCTGAAAGTTACTTTATAAACAGCAGTGAACAGCTACAACCAACCAGTTTGTAGGTAAGGGAAATTTGGTTTTAAGTACCCCAATTTTTAATTTTTAATTCCAAAGGTTTTGTGAATTATGATAGTATTTAAAAAGTATGGTAAAAAACAAACAAAAGCCACCACACACACACACAAAAAAAAACCTACAAAACACTAAGAAACTGTAACACAATGAGATCTTAATAAGGATGGGCAAGAGCAAACCTGAAGCACACATTATGCCGCAGCCATTTTTTCCCCCACTCTCAGAATAATATTGGTGAGAATTGGTTCTGTGGAAGTATTTGACAGAAGACCTCCAGGATACCTTTCAAGGGAGTTTCAAGTAGGCTGACATGATCAAAATTTACTTTTCACTTCTTAATCAGAGACCTGGAAACTACTGGAAAGCTACTTTTGGCTTAAAGATTGCCCATGACCAAGGCAATCTACTTCAAAACCAGGTGAAACTATTTGCATTTTGAGACTATCAATTCCAGAGTAGAACTACATCAAAGTGAGCAGATTTTTGTTATCCTTGTTGTTTAAGTTAGCCCTGTGTTATTAAACTGCCTTCTATTTATCAATAATCAACTGATTTCTCAAAGCAAATCCTATTAAATAAAAGCTTAAATTCTCACAGGCTTATTGTGGGTTATTGGAGAGGTAATTTTTTTGTCATCTGAAGTGTCAAGTGTCAGATATGTTATTCAAGAAGTTCAGAAGAGCTAAAAACTACAAAGCAGCTAAGTTGTTGTCACTATTGACGTAAACAACAAGCAAGAGCAGACCAAAATTTTCAAAGATGTAGTATTCCCTTCCTAACACAACTGAAAAGCTTGACTTCTTGACTCATAATAAAAATTTCATCTATTTAAAGTGGGAAGAAATTATTTAACTAGCAGTAGTGTCCTCAAATTTTCTAATTTAATTGTTTCTTTGTAAAACAAATTAAAGTTATCACTTTAGTGGATCATCTCAAAAAAACAGTGCACAAATAAAATGTGTGAAGTGACAGGTTTTATGTTTCTCTTAACTAATGGAACTAAATGCCCAGTTAAAAATTGCAGAATCTTTACAGAACCATTCACTTAAATATCCTTCAGCCCTGTACAAAACACTTGCTTCCAAACTTGTAGTTGGGGCCAAAGCCATAAGTATAAGTTCAACTACTCAGATCAAGGATCTCAAGAACAGTCTTTTCAAAACAGTAAAGCTACTACCTGGATGCAGTAAAATCAATGATTTTTGCATGTCCTATTTTTCTAAAGTGGTACAAAAAAAAGTTTAAATTCTAAGAAAGTCAGAAGTGCCATTAAGACTCAGTAATAATAAAACAGAGAGAACTTCTTTTGAAGTTCTAAGCCTCCAATACCATCACTTCTTACCATCAGGTGACAGTATTGTGTAACTCTTCCAATTCCCTGATTTAATTGGGAGGAAAATGTAACACTGCGCAATTCTGTAAGGAGATACACTGTAAACTGTAAGCATCAGAAAAATATAGGGCCTGTTTTAAACGCACAGCAGAGGTAGTAATGCATACAGCCACATAAAAACAGACAAAGCAAATACGAATACCTGATTAAACAAGCCCTCATCTTACTCCTTGATATTAACAGCCCCCCAAAAAATTATATTGTCCAACGAGCTAAGGTTGCTGAGTTTCATGATGATACTATTTCCTTTAAAGGAATCAGTTTACTGCATCTTACTTTAAGAAGTACCTTACAAACAAAAACTATTAAGTGTACTTTTGAGCATTTATCCATCCATTTATACACTAAATACATGCCCTCTAACTAAACAGAAAAAGTCATTGCTGAATGTATCAAAATTATTTTTCTCCCTAAAGGCTCAACTGCCTGGACTCCCTGTGCTTAAATCAGACACAAACTGAGGCAAGAATCAGAATACCTGTTCTTTTCACAAAGGCATAGAGCCACCAAGTAAATGGACAATTTTAGGTATCTCTGCCTATGCAGATGCAGCACATCACCCAAAACAGTCCCTGGTAAAACAGTGGTGCACAGAGGTATCCAAGCTACCTAATTTGACAGGAGATGCACTACAGATACACTAGCACAGAACTCTGCCTGGGCTGGTATGCCCTGCTTTTCATGCCCTGGTTGGCTCAGTAAGAGCTTAGTCATCTCTGTGTGGCATTGCTTTACGATGTCATTTGCATTCTCTTCATCTCCCTTTACAGGCTTTCATTCAATCAGCTAATTCATTCCCATCATCACAACTACATTCTATTCACTGCCAACTCACAGACCTACAACCAGCTCTGACACATTTTCTTATATTCAATTCAGTACATCAACTTTCTCTGACATCTCCCCAGGGATATGTCTATCAACTGACATTTCAAAGGGGTCTAGATGCTCACAGAATTGCAATGGAAATTCAGTACCTCACTGCAGTAACATTAAAAAGGGGGAACACAAAGCAGTTCCAACTCATCGCTTTTTCTGATAATTATCATCCACTCATTTTGAGTGCACAAGTCAAAGGATGTACAAGACTTGGGAAAACCATCTGTTTCTAAATACTTGTACTAAACTATGATGGAGCTGGCTCTGAAAGAGCACCTGGATATGCTCCAATATTGACCAAATTACGTTTTCCTGTTGAAAGCAATTTTCAATTTAAAAGGAAGTAACAAGTAAAACTACAGAAGAAAGATATTTATTTTACTTTCTATTATTTGTTCATCTGGGGCAGTATTCTCACTAATTTAATATCCCGTGTCTTTGCATGGAAGTTGTGATCTTCCATTTCTTGCCCTCAACTTTAGCTTTAAGTCCCATTGATTATTTACTACCATCATCTGGTAATACAATGTAATATACTACACAAGATGGCTTACAGAAATACAGACAACAGTTGTTTTTTTTTATCCTGTGCAAATATTTTTTCAGAGATAAATTATTTTTTAAATTCTGTTCATGAAAATACACAAATATCTCAGTACCACCGTATGTTAAGATGCAGCACAGTCTTGTGCAGAGAAAGTACAACTTTTTCTAACAATTATACCTTCAAGTATATGAATTAAAACACCATGGAACAGATATTAATATCTACTGCGGATATTTTTCCAACTGAAGTGATAAAGGTGATATCAATCAAGTTATAAATTTTCATGGGATTAAGTCTTTGCACAAATATTAATCCTCTATCTAGAGCTCTGAAGAACTTCATAATATAAGCCATTTTCTGTTTTACATTTTAGAAGCATAAACTGCCTATGGTGCATTTTTATAATGAAATGTGCACTGTTAATGTGATTTTTTTCTTTATTTTTTTTGCACAGCACTTTAAAAATATTACCTCCAGTTTTTGAGCTACTTATTAAAATCTGCTTTCAATGTGGAAGAAAAAAATGCTCAAAATCAGCATTTGCTTTTTTAGAAATAATAGTAAGTTTTAGATAGGAACTACACTTTTATTATTTTGCTGAAAATTGAATGATTGCACTGTATGATAATTTACATTATGTAGTATGCATGCAGGGTTTTTTTACCATTTCATTAGATTACTAATGTGGGGTTTTGAGAACAAATATCATTCAATATCAACTTCTGCTTACCTAGATGTCTGAATCATGTAATTGTTCAGAAAACCTCCATCATTATCCTGAGCTATATAAAAAGAGCTATCTTTTTGGTACTGTCATGTCAGCAGAAGAGCTGATGGTCAATTAACTGCATCATCCCATTGTGTTTCAGAACAATGGTAAATCTCTTATTAACTGAAGAAAGGTAATCTCACCGTATGGGTGCCATCACCACAAAAAGAACCTCACATCTTCTGCTCAGTTTCTCCAGTTTCTAATGTCTCATTTCCTGTACAGCTCACTCAGTATGCAGTGAGCAATTTGCCAAAGGTGCCCTAGTTCAGAAATAAATGCAACTTTGGAATATCTTTGATTACCGTTCAGAAAAACAACTGATAATTAGCTGATTACAAAAACGATTCTTCTTAAAAACAATGCTTCTCACTGTGCTGAAACCCTGTAAAAATCTTAAAACTTGCTTTGATACTGGCTTCACTGTCCATGTCTTTTCTGTGTCACATAACAACTAGTTTCTGCTTTACAGTAACTGAAGAAATGACAGTCATAATTTCAGATGAACATACTGATTGTCATGGGGCTATAAATCTGTTGAGACACAAAGTTTTATTGCTGCAGAGAACAGTACACACCAGCTGTGTTTCCAATTACATGTGTCTGCTCAGGGAAAGGGGGATTTTTCCTTCCTTGAAGACTATTCCTTTAGGAGAAACAATAAAAGAGAAAGGCATGACTGTGAGCCTATCGAACAAGACTACATTGAATTTAAGGACTAATACCTAAAAAAAGTCAGTCTTACAGCACCTCACCCTCAAATGATTGTGCTGGATTGACCTTGTCCAACTGCCAGGAACCCACCCAGCCAGCTGCTCTCTCACTCTCCTTCCTCAGCAGGGCAGGGGAAGAAAATAAGATGAAAAAGCTCATGGATCAAGATAAAGACAAGGAGATCATTTAGCATCACAGGCAAAACAGACTCGCAGATAAATCAGTGTAGTGCTAATTAAAAACAGAGATGTCCTTATATAGCCTTTGAACCACCTGTAAGGGTAGAGCTCTCTTGCTTGTCTTTCAAGCTTTTTTTTTTTTTTATTTTAGTTTTAATTATTTCCTCATTTTTATAACTCTCTTTTGGTATTTAAAGACAGCAGCAGTGGGTTTCTGGGTAAATCACTGCCACCACCTGCTCCAGAGCTTTATGCATCACAAAACCAGTAATAGAGGAAAAAACAGAACAGTTTTTGTATTTCCTCAAAACTGGTTCTCTGGATAGAGAGGCTAAACCGTGCTGAAGCCGGGGAAATACAGCAATCACAGTAAGGGTAAGGAAGTTGTCTGTAATTTTAGGAGGAAATTAATTGGGGAGGGAGGCCAGATAAGGTGAAAACAGACAGGGTTTTCATCTTTGTTAGAGAGTATAAGGGAAATGGAAGTTGTTTACTATGGAGACCACTTAAATCTTCTCAAGTGCTAAAGGAACTGTGGAGAGTCACAGGCAGTACAACCCAGCGTACTCAAATGGACAGCCTTCCGTTAGTTTTCACACATCAGAAAGTAAGCAAAATATTGATTATATTTAGCCACACTCAAGGATCAACCCTTAAAATAAAAACAAAACCAACCCAAAACAAACAAAAACCCCAGGTTGATGGACCTTGAAGTTTGAGAAAGGGGAGAAAATTCTCCAAGAATTGTTCACCTGACTCTCTTCAGCTTATCTATTAAATGTTGTCCTCTGACCATAGAAGGTACAGAATAGTCTTGTGCCCATATGAGCATGTCTGATTCTGGAGGGGATTTCACACACGTGTTAAAGGTGTGGCCTGTTACTTCAGCCAATTTCATTCACATATTGCACCCTTATGTAAGCTTATTAAGTTCAAGTTTACTTACTCAAATCTGCAAGATCAAGATAATGCCGGAGTGGCAGCAGAAATAATCTACTAACTGTTTTGGCATGTACTTCCTAAAAGGCACTACTGCAAAGTAGCTCACCATCTTGAAAACTGTCCAAAAATTCAGCAATCCAAACTATATTAAAATAAAGCTACGAAGCAGCCAATTTCTGTCAATTACTTTAAGTAGTCTATTTCAAGGCAACACGATAAAAACTCTAGATGAATTAGACAGAGAAGGAATGTAATGTGACAAAAATCGCACTGCTCCATTCCTGTCTATCTTAATATTTTTCCAAATGATCTCTTACCTGTCTAATTAAATTATTAGTGATGCTACCAACTCAGTACGCAACAACTCAGTTTGCAGGTGTCAATCAAAAAGCCACAAATTGAACAATGGTATACTCTTGATAGTGCTGGCAACGACAGCAGCTCTGACAGTCTTTCAGAGAGCAAAAAGAACAGGTTTTCACCACTTAGAAATAAACAGGAAGTAGCAACCAGAGTCTGGGTTAAGGAGGGGGAAAAAAAAATAAATAAATGTGGGTTTACCTAATGTAGCTGTGAGAAAATTAGGATTATCAAGCACATAGTAAAAGACCACCTGTTCACAAGGTACATTCTCTGCAAGGAGTAACATGGGACAAAATACGTATCACTGTTTTTCAGATGATGCTCTATAAAATGATGTTAAGTGATTACCGGATGTACTTGCCTATGAAAGCATGGAATTGAAAATGCTGACCCAGGAAATCCCTTCCATTTAATGTCTACAACTAATATTCATAATTCTGCTAAGATCTCCTTCGTACTAACAATGTATTTGTTACTAGGAATGAGCTTCCTACAAGAATTTTACAATGTAAATAACACACACAGAGTTCATTGTTAATCTCTGGTGACTACACTTTAGAGGAGAAACCCTCTACATTCAGATGGGAAAAGAAGAGATCTTGAATTTATGCCTTTGTGTTTAGCTATAGGACACAGCAATCAGAGCCAAGCTACGTTAAAAAAAAAAGCAAGAACTGGGGAACTTTTGGAGATTATGAGATTGTATTATAGTAACTTCCTTTAATTATTACAACAATTCATGTTTCTGATTCAGAGAATATAGAACTATTAATCTTTGAACACAAATGTAAAATAGAAATGGTCAAGCAGTATAGAAAAATGCTCTGATTTTCATCCGATTGCCACCTGTATTTCCTCTGTGCAACCATCCATGTCAGTGTGAATGACTTTTTCTCCACAATATTTTTTTGTTTGTGAAATTTATTACAGTACACTACTTTTTGCACCCATGCAGCCCAAGATAAAAGCACCTTAACAATGCATACACCTCATGTTCTTACACTTTAGAGGCATAACATCTACTGCTTCTAGCAAAGGCATGAAAAGCAAATTCCACCACAGTAACACTGCTGTTCTAGATAGCATACAAGAGCATTCACACATGCTTAATAACTGGTACAGAAATATTAACATCTGAAACACTTTCAGTGACTGATCTTCAATGGTTCTACCATTTCTTCACCCATTCCTAACTCTACATCCCCATGTTTTCTGAGACAAGCAGCAGTACACCACGACAGACTTGCTGCTGCTTACATACCAGAAAAACTGTTTCCCAAGTAACAGTATCTACATTTTGTGAAAGATCTCTCACCCGACAGTTTTCAGTGGTTAAGGAGGCTTGTGAAGTAGAACTCTACGTTACCTATTTTGTCCATATGTATCAGTGCTGCATACCAGCTGCATTCCTTACTTGATAAACAGCAATAGGTATAGCTATTGCATACAGATAGCTTCCCCACTGAAAGCCTGCTCCATATGAGAATTCACACTTGTATGCATTAGAGGCTTTCTCCAACTACTGATCATACTGCCTTCTCTTACTAAATCTAAGAGGAAAACAACCCAGAACACACTTGTGTTCCCTCCATATAAATTCCTAAGTTTAGCACTAGACTGCCCAGGTTAAAGAAAACACATTTTCTCTTTCAGCTTCATTTAATCTCTCAGCTTGATGTATTTATTATGCAGTCCTCATGTTGTTTTGCATTAGAAATGACAGAAATTATAATTAGAATCTGCTTGAAATCACCAATAGGGTTCTATTTTTCTGTTTCTTGTATGAAATGATAAAATCTTACATACAGAGTTTAACTTTCTGGTTTTACAGATGAAAGTTACTGAAAACCTTCCATGCTAAACCATTTCCACATGCAGTCTGCATTTCTCACACTAGAACCATAGAAGATTATTCACTTTTGCTTGAAATTAACTAAGATTCCCTCAAAATACAAATCCTGAATAATGGAAGGAACATGAAGATATAAAGCCCATTTTAATGCAACTTAGCTATTTTTCTTAAGCACATTGCCAAGATGTTTTATCACCCACAGCATTGCCTTATGAAAAGGACACGTACGAATACTTCATGTTAACCTTCCACACAATATAAACATTAGTGAAAATATCAGCAAACATTCAAAATCAGCATATGTCCACAATGTAAGCATGGTAGACAGAAACCACTGAGGAGACTCAGATCCCTGTTCCATGAAACTGGTGAGGATTTCTTTCAAAATCCTTTAGCTTACCAGAGGATGCACAGGGCTTCCTACACTGGTAGTCTACAGCTCAAAAGCTGTGTTATTGACTTTTTTTTTGCACTTAAAAATCCTTACTAAGGAGCAAGACTTCATAACTTCAGCCACCAAAAAATACAGTTCCTTCTAAGTTGGTGAAAGCGCCACGACTGAATTTTTGTCTTTTAATCTCCAAAGAAACTTAAAGATGCCCATATCTAGTGCATGATAACCACAAAAATACTATAGCACCACAGTTACCTAAAATTACTCCTAATGAACCGATACATACATATTTAGGACCATATAAATTCAAAAAGCAACACAGCATGAAAGCCTACTCACACAAATGTCTGCATTCTTTTCCCTCCACCCTGACCCTTACACACAATGCATCAGTGCACTATAAAGGTAAATAAATAACTAAAATACAAACAGCTGTGGCACATTTGTTTTAATCTCAGCTAATTTTCTTTTATCCTGAATTACATTAGACATCACACTCCATACAAAAGGCAGTAATGTCAGAAATTAACTTGCTTTGCAGTGTACATCAAACTCCTCTCACTTTTTAACAAATGGAATAATTAGAAAATGTCCATGGACATGACTTTGAACTGCTATTTCTATACATGTATTTCTGCCTTTATCCCAGTCTGTGCTCCTCTGCAGACACCACCATGTGTAATTCTTTCAGACTGACACAGCAATGTACAATCGTAGGGTAAGGCTCAGAAGGCCAGGCATGAGGGATCATTTCTCTTGGTGAGGCACTCTCATGTAATGCGGGAAATGGGCTCTAAACCAGATTCTAAGGCACCAGCTGACTCTGAAGGCAAGAATTCCACGAGTCAGTAATGGGACTTCTATTGTTAGAAGAAAGAGACTAAAATTCACGTGAATGGGAAAAAGGGAATATTTTGAAAACCAGTACTAATTAGGCATCACTGCAAACTGTATGATGAAAACACATTAAAACTACATTTACCATTACAATAATGTGTATACTGAAATGGAGGTGATGAACTGGAGACTAAGACACGGAATACACTCATTTACCTACCTGAGTAACTAAAATTTACAAGAAAAGTCCTGTCTTCTACCCCCAGAAGGGCTCTTTTAGTTCTGCTCAACTGACAGGCTAAGAGGCAACACCAAGAAAGGGCAAACAAGACTTTTCCCCATTTTTTTTCCTCATCGGGAGAGACATGTAACTCATACAGCTACAAAGGTCGGATACCGAACATACATTGTTACATAGGTAGTAATTAATTTGCATGCATAATTTAGTGATTAATTACAGTGCCTCAAATATTAAAACGTGAGATATTACATGTTACTTACTAGCCAGATCAGGTACGCAACAATTCTATTTGGCAACCAAAAGCCAAAACACTGGAATTTTACAACTGATCTATATAGGATTACCATCAAGTGACATAACCTCACTTGATTATACTATTCACTTTACCTGCAGTGCAAAAAAAATAGGATTAGGTCTTCTTTTATTTATTAATCATGCAGGTCAGAGCAGTGCCGTGCTAGCAAGCACTGATGAGTTAAGTACTGTCAAACTTGTCAGACAGCTCCTCTTAATAATATTTAACAGTTTGACACTAATGTGCTTCAGTTTGAATGATACTGTGTGGAGTTAGCGTCTGAATACTAATAGTTGCAATCCTAAACTGGATATATAATTAGAAATTGTATACACAGGGTAAGAAAACAAGCATTTAAAAGAGCACAGCTTAACATCGGTATATAAAACCAACAGAGAAAAAGAGTATCAGACGAAATAACAGAAATCACACAGGAGGATTAAAATGAGAAAGTGTTTTTCAAAACTTGAGGAAAAAAAAAAAAAGGAAGTATCCATTTTATTTTTAATTTTTCATTTCCAATAGCTACCAGAGTCTCAATGCTTTCTTTCCAGCATTCTGAGTCAGTCCCTCAGGACACAAAACAAACATTCTGAACAGATTCAAATGAAATTTGCACTCCCACAATTTACAGCAGAAAATAATTTCTTTTCTTCTACTTATTGTTCAGTTCCATTAATATAGTACTACACAAAGTTTGAGACACCTAACAACAGGACACATGCTGAAAGAAAAATTTTAGATGGTTGTGTACAGCACTGTCTCCAGAGATTTTCATTCATATTTAAACTGGTATTTGAACAGTCACATACTCTTCACCTTAAACCTGAAAGCATTATAGCACATTTACTTCAGGCATTCCAAGACTCTAAGGCAGTTCTGAAGTCCATTGTAGGGGAGCAACATGGGAAGGGAATGGAAATTAGTATCTGCAGCCCCATATACTATTGTTCCACAGAAAATAGTTGTGTAAAGCTATCAGAAGCAAAGTAGCACAAAGAAAAGTTTATGTGGATTATTTAAAGTAAGCAGACCCAACAGGTGCATAATTTATAAGGAGTTAGTTATGTGATGTGCATTCCATCCTCAGTCATCTTTGTGACACCAGATTAGATTCCATGCTAAAGAAATGTCCCTTTTCTCTAGGCCTAACTCTAGAAAAGTCCACTATTTCACACAAACAAGCCGCTTCAAATTGCGGGGAGTTGTCTGTAGCTCTACTACCAAAGCAATGTGTCCAGCTTCTATCTTTCAAGAACATTTCTCAAGAATAATTTTATCAGAGGAAAACACGTGTTAGTATTAGAAACCAAAATATTAGCACGTGTTCATCTTCTCATTCTCTCTGACCCTGACAGAGAAGCAAAGTCCTAAACAAGGAACTACTTTCTCTATTCTGACTTCACTCTAGTGGAAACTTCATTATCCCGAGATTATTCCTATCTCAACCTTAGTATCACTTAAGTAATAGAGAAAAGAAATCTCCTGAGAATTCACTGTGACTCCTTAACTGTTTCAATGTGCATTTAGCCTTTAGATTAAAAAAATCAATCATCACTGATTTAGATTGTCACTGATTTAGATTATCAGACTGGAGAACACACACCACACTAAAACCTTCTTATTAATATTCTTCCCTACTCCCTTCACCCCTTTTTCCTCCAGCCCACAATTCCATCACAAATCCATTCACCTGCTGCCTTGCAATCTCCATGAATCTACTAGCTTTTTTTCCTCATCTCTCTCTAAAACACAACAAAGGATAGATAGTCAATTACTGGGTGCCAAAAACTTCCACAGTGCATGAGCTCGCAGGGAGGAATCCAGAATTTTCACCATTAAAAAAAAAGTGACAACAGACTGCCTGAGTAATCTTAGTCAGGTCTCTTACTGCACTGCAGTTATTTTACAGCTTTACAGTACCAGGTACTCTACTAAGGACAGTAACCATTATTTAATGACTTATGCTATTAGAATTGCCAATGCAAAAATGAGAATAGCTCAATTAAGTAGATAAAAAAGGCAAGATACACACATGCCATTCATTTATTAGATTTGTCTCAAGGTTTAAAATTACAGGCAGCTCTAATGACATCATCATTTATTTGTTTACAGTTAACTGAAACAGAGTCTGTTCAGATCAGTATGCAGACTTTCCCTGTCTAGAATACATTTTTTCAAGTTTCCTTCCTTCCCCGCAAGTAATCATCTATTGAACTCAACATACATAATGAATCTCTCCTCTCCTTTCTCCTAAACGCCACCCCTTAAAACACAGATTTCTCCTTGCAGAGATAGCAGACAATGCTCACTAGCTTATGTAAATGAAAAGATGGACATTTATTTCTAAGTGAAAAGAATGTATCATTGCACAAACACATACACCATTTTTATGGGCAATCTTCAAAGATAAATAATTATTTGCTACTGACTCTGGTTCACATTGGAAGACTTTTCCTGTTACATTCTTTGGGCTTTACATCATAAAGATGAAAGAGTTCACAATAAACCCATTCAAAAAAGGTGGCTAACCCAAGCACAATCAGGTTGTGGCTGAAAAATCCATGTAGTATTGGATCCCCCCCACAGTATAAACATAATCAAGATCAGATGGGAGAAGGGGATTAAATTTCTCTCAACACTGCCAGAACAGATGACATCGACTTTATGCCAACTTTATGCCAATTTCATGACAGCTGTGGGAGGACAAACGATACATAATCCAGACTAGAACAAGGAAGGGTTGGACAGATGCTACCCTGATGAACATAAACTCTGCTTGCAGAAACCTAGTGCATCAAAAACACTGCAGTGTTTTGGATCCCACTCCAGTGGGAGCTTATACTGAAGCAACATTTACTTCATACGTACTTTATCTAATTCTCGAAGCCCTAATGCCAAATTTACTGTATGATTTGCTCAAAGGCCATATGCACAGTCCTCGTATCAGACTGAATGCATAAATATCTCAGTCCACTTCCCTACCACCAGTGACTTGTCAGGAAGCATTACTGAGAAATTTAGTATGCAGGTATTTCTTCATCACAGGCTCATAAAATAATTCAGCTATGAAGCAACCTTTGAAAGTCATTTAGCCCAATCCCAATTCTCAAAGTATTACAACCTAGACAAGAATGCTCAGGGCCCATCCAGTCCAGCTCTGAACATCTCCAAAGACCAAGGCTCACAAGTTTCATGGACACATGTGCCAATGTCTGCCATCCCTCGGATGAAAAAAAGTTTTGCCTTAGAGTCTCTCCATGTTACAACTTGGGGTCCCCAGCCTCTCGCTGCACATTTGTAGCACCTTTTTGTTTTGTTCTGTACAAGCTAAGTATTAACATCACTAGCATGCTGCAGTAATACGCAGGGATCTTCCTCCAAAAGAGCAGATTTCTGTACAATTACAGAGAGCATGCATTAGTAACGTTATACCGGTCTATGTGGCAAAAGGGAAAAAAATAAGTCTATTGTGTGGTTCAAATAATTTATCTCAGCAAATTTCCTTTTCTCAGTATATTGTTATTAGAAATCTTGCAAGATCAAACTGACCAGAATTTTCTACTTGCTACTTAGCTTTCAGAAAAATAGGTGAAATAGCTCTCTCCTGAGTTTGATTCATTTCTACAGAATTATTATACCCCATACATGACCCAAAGCTCATTAAGATCAAGAGCTACCCTTCCATTAATTGCAGCAGTCACTGGCTAATGACCAGTCTTCTTGAAAGGCAGAACAGGATGCAGTTTAAACTGTCTATTTGACTATGTGCAAAAGTAATGTTTGAACTCATTTCCTAATTTCATTTTATTACGTATAGCCCACCCTTCCCCCTTTCAGTGGATTCTTCACTCATGCACTGTATCACTTAATGATCTAGCAAATATCTACAACAGGACCTAATTCTATTCTATTTGAATCCTCCAACAAAACAGTAGAGAGTATCCACAATACTCTAACATAGAATATAAATTTATATAAGAAAAAATATTCCACTCTAATATTGGGTATAATCCTTCTTAGCATCTTGTGGATGTTTATTCTGTCCTGTTAGGGACATGAAATCAAGCCACTGTTTTTTGTTTAATTCCTGTTTTCTCATATATATGTAACAAATAAAAGTACATCTTTATTACCACGTAAGAAATGAACTCTGACATAGCTGTACTAATCAAAAACACTTGTCAGCAGGGAAACAATAGCAGTTATGCTCACGTTCACAACAGCACTCACAATAAAATAGTAGTCAGAAACTTAAGAGATGCAACAGTGTGCTTGGAAGAGATTATGAATTATATTGAAAAAAAACCCTAACAAGAAAGCCCCAAACAGCAGTAGCTATTGTTGCTGAGCAAACCTTATCCTGCGTATTTAAGACGCTCAAAAGGGCATTACCCCTAAGTATGAAAAGCAGCACTGTAAATGAGCCAGATTAAACATAAATAAATAAAATCAAAAGCACCTTCCTTACCTTACATTTTTTCTAAGAGTTGGATGTTGAGGCCTCCGCAAACAGACATCACACAAGCAAACACATCCCTCTCCTTTTGACCTGAATTCCTCACACACAATAATGATGCACACAAACAGCACCCAAACTGTTACACATTGCTTTTTATGATGTTCGTCTATTCAATTTTCATACTTTTTCCATCTTGTACTTAGGAAATAGACAGGCTCTAAGATGTAATCTGAAAGGGACAATAGTTCTTTTTAAAAAAGGGCTTTTTATAGATACGTATTGAGGGGAAAATCTGGAAAAGGAACTGAAGTTATATTGATCTGAATGTTCAATAAGAGCAAGTTTTAATCTCAAAAACATCCCGCTACAAGTTAAAAAGTGTACTTAGTAATTACATGCCTTCAGAGAATATTTTAACATCTTTGTATACGTGTGGCGTATCCAAGTGTTCTCCTACCATTCTATAAAAATTAAAATATAACAGGACATGGGTTTGATTGATCTTGCCATCAG
The DNA here is from genome assembly GCA_024611175.1 of Megaceryle torquata. Taxonomy (NCBI): domain Eukaryota; kingdom Metazoa; phylum Chordata; class Aves; order Coraciiformes; family Cerylidae; genus Megaceryle; species Megaceryle torquata. The sequence goes on from JANIJG010019625.1 coordinate 70,202, forward strand.
TTGAGTGTGGGTGTCTAAGCCTGCTTTGAAATACTCACTGGCACTACCTCAAAAAGCACCAGATGCACCATTTGCATAAGTAGGTTGTTATATATGAGGATTTTTTCTTTTCCTTTTTTTTGATGATTACAGATTTATGGTACTAAATTATTTTGTTCATATGGACCAAAACAAAAAAAATCCTAAAAATATTCTAGATATCAGTGAGGAGCTCACTAAGTATCTAATAGCTTATCCAGCACTGCTGGACACGCCCCAGTAGTCACAGAACGGCTGAGGTTGGAAGTAACTTCCAAAGCTCATCTGGTCATACACCTCAAGAGATCTCTTCTAATTTGCACCATCAGTACCACCAGTAACATGGCCTGACAGCAGAAACTATAGCTGTTCGAGACAACTTCTTCCTCTGAAAAATTCAACTGCAGATTATATAAGAAAAATAAATAACTAGTATAAAAAGCTACAAGTCTGTTAGAAAATTTCCCTGCTAACACTATAGTGAAGATGCTGCAATTATCTTAAACCTGGTTTATGCCACAGGAGAAGATACCAGTGTTCACACTGCACAGATCAACAAAACACAGGAAATACCCAAGCATGAAGACCAGCACTGTAAGTGAGCCAGATTAAACAAAGAAAACTCCAAAACAACACAGTAAAAGAAAATTACTGCCAAAGATGCAATGTATTTCAAGTAGTAAATACCAATCTCACTGTTAATTCACTACTTTGAATTGTAATAGACACTTTCAGCTAAGCATGTAATATTTTAAAACCATCTCGTTCAGTTAGGATTTTGACACATGCCATTCCCAACAATTGCAAAAACCTAAAGATAACTTCACAAAAAGAAATTTGGTTTATTTTTCAATAAATGCTCAAAAAGATGCCAAACACCGGAATTGCTTTAACAGAAAAAAAATTTTTTTGACTTTCAAAACAAATTTAGGAATAAAATATAAAACTGTGATTAATGCAGAGTATTAGTGGAATAAACTACCAGAAAGAAAAGTATCCAGGAATAGATTACTACTGTGTACTTTCAATTGTGAATTTCAGAAAACTAATCAGTAATTATCAATAAAACTGAAAAAATATCCTATAGGGTACTAATTTACCTATAAACTTGAGTCTCAAAAAAATAACGGAAAATAATCTGTACCGTAAGTCCTTTCTTCAAGGAATTGTAATATTGGGAAGCCCGAGACATAACTTCATGCTGAAGAGTTGAGAAATACTGCAGTTACATGAGAATTTCCTTTCTGTTGGGCTCATTAGAAGCATAAGGTTGAAAATTACTTTTCAGTCTGTAGTAATTGCATTTTGTTGACATCTGATTAGTCATGCTGGTCTTAAATGCTGACAAGGCCATTAATAAGGTGGGAATTAATGAATTCGGTAATTTAGAGCATTTTTGAGTAAATAAATCTTTAGAGTAATTACCCTCTACTGTCATTTTAAGACAATGAATATGGCATATTTGTACTAAAAAAAGCTTTTTCATTAATGTAAATACATTGATATTTTTTGAATCAAATAAACCAATTTCAAAACAACCAGAGTTCAACTAGATTATACTGTTTAAGGCAAAACACTGACAGATTATTACTATATTAGCTAAATCAAACAGCTCCTCCAACACTTCTACACTGTGACATTACATATTTCTACAATATATCAGGTTAAAAAAAAGAAAATAAAAAGAAAACAACAAAAAGGAAGTAACAGAATCCTTTTGAGACTTAATGATGAAGTAGAATCACAGAATCGCAGGTTACCAGATTGACAGAGACCTCAAGAATCACCTGGTTCAAACTTCCTGCAAAAACATGGTCTAGACAAGATGTCAGCATGGTGTCCAGCCAAATATTCAAAGTGTAAAACATTGAAGAACCCACCACTTCCCTGGGGAGAATATTCCAATGGCTGACTATTCTCACTGAGAACAAGTTCCTCTCATGTCCTATCGTAATCTCCCCAGGAATAACTTATACTCATAACCATGCTTAATTATTGCATTACGTGTTATCATGGGTCGGAAAGACAAATTTTGCTAATTCATTAGTATTCAGAATACTAAAACTCCAGTAACAATATACTCTGAAAACACAGGTGAACACATTCTTTGGCTCTATGGCCTCCAGACAAGGAAAAAGCCCTCCAATGATTAGCTTTAGAAAATGGTTATGTGGAAGGAGCTTTTGTGTTCTCATCTCATTCAGCACTTTGGCATTTGTCAAATCTGTGCTTATTAACAGGGTCAGGATTTTATTCCAAATATAACCAGGGAAATTTTGCCCCAGGCTTTGGCAGACCAAGATTTCTCACATGGACTTCAAAGCAAAAGGCTCATGTAATGTTAATCAGAACAAACCTGAATGAAAAAGCAGCCTAAAAATAAGCTTTGCAGAGATGCAACTTCCCATGAGGGTTTCCCGAGAAAATTACTAATATTTCTCTACTCATATGGAAAAAACACTGTTCAAAACCACTTTTCCCTTGCTTGCGTAGGAAAATGTGAACTGAAATCAAAGCATATTAGCAACTATAAAATATTAATGCTCTGGATTCCTTCAGCAAAATTTTTTCCACGCTGCATTATTAATGACAACTAATTGTAGAGATTGCTGGAGGACAAGCCAGACTTTTTATTTTTAACTATAAAATATTTTCTTGTAGAACCCACTGGGACCCTGGTAGGATTTCATCATGTCTTCTACCATTCCACTATCACTCTTCACTGGAAGTCGATAATCAGGACCGGTACCTTGTGAAAATCCTGACAAGCATTAAAATTTATCAAATTTCTTCTGTGATAAAAAGAACAAATTACATTAAAGTATTCTTTCAGAGACTGAATTAAAAGGGTACTATAACCAGTCTCAGCATTTTTCAATAGCAAGAAATACCTCATAATTGCTACTGCCAATACTTAAGCACACACCTCTGACTCTGGCTATAGTCTAGGTGGGCAGCAAAATTACACTAAGTTGCTGAAGTAGATCCTCAATGCCAAAGATCACCAGAATTCAGCAACAGAGTTTAAACGTGTCACAGTCTTCCTATAAAAGCTCTGTATCAAAAGGGACTAGAAGTTCACAGAGGAGCTCATTCACCTCATTTGTGACACCTAGGAATTATCAGCTTCTTTCAGTGACACAACAAACTGAAGAACATCTGAAAAGCTGTAAAATATTTACATCAAACAAAAATACACTAAGAACTTACGAGTCCTGTAAAGTAACCTCATTTCCATCACTCAGCTAACACAGGGACAAGCTAAACATTTTCATCTTACATGAATAGGTACAGCACCATTCTATCAGCTCTTCTGACAACATAAAAAGCAGCAGAAAATCTTGGAAAACTTCCTATCCCAGCACTGATGTTGTAATAAGACATGCCCATTACTTCTTACAACAGCTTATCATCTATAATTTCTAATACACATTTTAATTATTGTATTTCACTGTGTGTACAAAGCAAAACAAATAAATACAAACATACACAGAAAACTGACAAGTAATAGACAAGATGGTAACGTTCAACCTTTTTCCTTTTACCTCATTTAATTTCCAGTACCACCATCTACTGTTCTAACAGTTGTTATCAAGGCTGTATGTGAAGACCACTTCATATTTAAGTGCAAATTACAGTTCTACTGCTGTTTTTAATTAAAAGTGTAATGTCACTTCTGGATAGAGTCAAAGTAAAATACAAGTTTGTTTTCCAACAATTGGAAGATTTTAGGGACAAACATAACAATGTGCTGTGAGTTAATTTCTAGTCCTTTACATTTTAGAATACATACAGCAATAAGTAACCTGATCCAAAGAATAATAAAGTTAAAAGAAAGCTCTTGTTCATATTAAAAAATTCCATCCAATGCTTCCGATTTCAGACTTACTCACCAAGACTGGAACTACATCTAAAGATAATCATCCTCTATGTTTTGAAAGTGAAGCTCTTCTGAATTCATGGGACAAAAATTGGTCTTGCACATCACTTCAACTCACTTAAGTCCTCAAAACAGAGCTTACCCTAGATAGAACAAAAAAAAAGATTTTGTGGCAAGACCGGTAATTTTGTATTTAGTTCGAAGTGATGTTCTTTAGACGAGACATTAAAGTGAAATACATGCTTTTATTCCATAGACCTCAAGTCTTCTGTACCGCTTCGAACACAAAACAGAATGGCTAATAAATGAACTCGCCAGGACTGCTGCAGTTAAGTCTGTCTCCCCTTTATTACATCAACCTCTCTGTGCTCATTATACCTACAGTAGATTTGCTTTCCCCTATAGCACATAGGCAATACAAAACCTGCTTCCAAGTCAACTGCTAAATGACATACTGTGGCTCTTGTTGTTCAGTCAGTGTATTACAAACTGAGCAATATGAATAATTATCTCTACTAAATGACACAGAAGAACAACAAAGATAAGTGAAGCAAAAATTACTGGGTCCATGCTATAACTGTGTGTTGCACATCCACTATTCAATGTGTTATTCTTTCTTAGTAAGAAATTCCAGGAAAAAAAACACTATTACATATTACACTTACAATTAGTTCCTAAATATTCCCATTACAACTAACAAGCAAGTTAATTAGCAAAGAAATCATACATATTTCTCTTATTAAACTCTAACACATCACTGACCCTAATGTAAAGGCATATTCTAGTTTTAAAAATGAGTGACAGTCCTAAGACAGGACAGCATAAGATGGGAAAAAAAAATCATTTTTTGAGGAAAAATTGGTGACAGGCAGACTCAAGCAAAGAATACGTAAACAATACAGTCCTTGAGGTGTATTTCTAATTTGCCTATTAATCCTAAAAGAAACTGTCTATTTTAGATGCCAAGTTCAAAACTAAGACCATGCCAAATTTTATTCCTACCTTCTTTTAAACTGTGAAAAAGCTTTATTATTTAGGTATTCTAGAACTATAAGCCTTCTGGAAGAAAAATACCCAACAGTAGTAACCAATTATGTAGATGCTTTTGTATTGTGGAAGTTAAAAGTTTATTATGCTTTCCGATTAATAAAATAAAGCCCTGGTATAGAGCTAGGCCATTGCTTTAAAAGTTTGCATTTCACATTTAATCTAGTCCTATAATTTAATCGTGAATGTCTTATGCATTATCCTAGGGTTGAATAAGTGTGTAATTATCTGAATGCAAGATTCTTATGCATGAGATAATTACAGTGCTACCGACTATACACACAATACAGACAAGGAGAGATTAACCTTTTTTTTTTCTGTTTATGTTTTTATGCTTATGTTCCAAATTCCTGAGTAAATATAATAGATTATACAGACTATCATATTTATATGAATTTAGACCTTGAATACTTGTTATCTATGAAGAGAGCATATGTTGCATTTCACAAAAATCTGTGAAGGTTATTTTAGTTCAAAAAGAAATGAAGTAAGTTTCTGAAGAAACAGAAGATTGAGACTTGTTTTTATTATTATTAAGAATTGAAAACTCAGCATAGTTAGGTTTACAGATGCTAAGATTATTTGCATGTTATCAGTGAACCATGAACGCACCTTTTCTACAATTTGACCTTAAACTCCTTTCTCCTAGCATTCTTCCACTTTTCTTATGAAACACTAAAACTCACAAAGACTAAAAGCAGGACATTTCAGGGACATCTGTAACTTCTGTCTGGAGTGGAAGTTGCCTCAAGGTAAGGCAACTGCGGCTTAACCCTTTGGAGTAGGGTTACTGAAAAAAATAACTAAGAAGAAAGGAAATTTTATTCAAGCTAGCATTTCTACTTAGCAGAAACAAACAAAAAGGTATTGTACCTTCATATTTTCAAACTGTGAGGAAGTGGGAGGTATGTGGAATTAAGAAAATGTGGAAGGAAATTCAATCTAGCTTTTATCTCCTAATTCCTTTCCTCCTTCTCTCTCAAACACCCTCTGTTCACTTAACTTTTCCCATCTCTGGTATCTCCACAGATTAGCTTTTACTCTGAATTTGTGGGGACAGAAGTATGGGGGACAGGTTACGCAGGCATAAACGCTGTATCTGTGTGCACAGCTACAGGATTTCTACCTGTTCTTACCACCCAATGCAGAGAGCCACCTTGGATAGCAAGAACATTCCACTGTAGCTCTATCAGAAAAATGTTCAGTCTCTGGTTCATTTTCATTCCCCACCTTGCTCAGCCAGAACAGCTAAACTGGACTGCAAAAAGATGCCTGCAGTAGGGAAAGAGGATTCTCTCTGGAGACTATCCAGCACTCCAGAGAATAATCTTGGCACTACTCACTGAACCCGGGACATGGGCTAGGTTGCATAGGGGAAAACTGTGCTGGCTTTGCAGGAATGCAAAAGAATTATGGCTAGTAGTATGAATAAGAGACTGGATCGCTGGGGTGCTCGGGATAAGCCACAGAATATACTGACAGCTGTGGCTCAGGCAATTAAAAATAAAAATTTCTTTGAGAATCACTGGTCTTAAACAGCACAGCTCAGATAAGGTAATAAAATAACCAGAATACTCTTAGTAATTATTTGCCATGAAAGACAAGAAATCACTTTCATGTTGCAGTCGTAGGCAAGACAGAATATAGGTCCTATCAGATATCCATCAGCTAGGAGAAGAAAAATACAGTGAGCTGATTTAGTTTCTGTCATATAATTTATTTCCTTGACAAACAAATTATTTTGTTTTTTATTTGCTCAATATAGATTATATTCACTACACTTTTTTTTTTTCCAAATATCAAATCTGGAAAAGCTCATCTACCGGCTGATAAGCATGAAATAAACATTACCTTAATATTTAATTATTTTGCTCTTTTCTCCTTTAACTTAGGAAAATAAAAAGTAGAGAATCACCCTTATTTGATGCTACCAAAACAAGCTCTACAACACAGCATCAAGTCTGGTGCATGCATAGGCATAGACATTGCCACCCTTTCTACCTAAAACTTCAAATTAAAAACTGTGTTAAGTAGCCAACCTACTTGTACTGTTTTCAGCTAGAAGCCACCTTTCTTCAGCTTTAATGAATATTAATACAGAACAGAATCATAAACAAAAAGCGGATTTTATACTCCTCATGGTCTACTTTAGACTCAAAACCCACTCATTACAGAAATCAGAATGACAAAATGCAGTTCTGCTAAAACATAGTAAACTTAAAAATGGGAGAATTTCCATTATTGACTTATTGGTCTCAGTTTCTCTACCAGATCACCTAAAGAGGTCTGGTTTTGCTTTAGGGAGTGTATGTGAATAATTTTAAATTGATTTACATTGAGACATAAATAGGTAAATAAAATATCTAGTATTCATTAGAAAGTTATAGATTTAGAAAGACAACCGAGTCTTATAAAGGCGTATTTTCCTTCTGAGACACACAATCATGAGACAAATATTATGAAGGATAAGACATTGACTGCATCATAGTTGTATATTCAATCACACAGCCAAAATAACAAGTATTTTAGATGAAGGTTTCTATTCCCATGCTATAGTTAAATACCCAACTTTGGCACCAAAACCTGGCATATTTATACACAATATAAACAATCAACTACTGAACGAGCCAGGAACAAGCCTTTAATATGGTGGCCTTGCTTTGATTCCCAGAGAGCTGCATGTTTATAGCCTGACATTTCCAGCAGGTTCAGGGTAGTTTATAGATGAATAAAAACATGGTTATAGGAAAAATTTAAGTGTTTGGCAGGCTATAAGTAGATGAAAATTAAGTACCTTGATTGTCTATCCATATCTTTATGTTTCCACATATGCACAAGACATTTATCTATAGGTCACAGAAATGCTCCTTGCCATACGCGCACAGGAAGATCAAACAAACAATGCTCAGCCATACAAAAAAACCCAACAAACTCTCCTTCCAAGCATTTACCAGATGGTATCTACTGAAGAAGAAGTGTTAGAATAACACCGTGAATTTACTGCTAGTACCCCTGTTATACATACAAAATGACAACATGAATGAAGCAAGGAAATACACAACACACTGAGGCACAGGAGACAAGACTCAGCAATTCCAAATTTTAAGGGATAAACTCACTATTCTGAGTGCTTTTTTGAAAACTGTAAGACCAATGGAGGTTGATCATGCCCACTGAGGGATTCTCACCAACAGGTGACAAAGCTGTTCGACCACATGCACTCTGAACTGAAAAAAGTGGACAACTCTCCTTTTCACTCAGATTCACACTCCCACTTAAGCAAAACAAATTCTTTCTAGGAAAGAATGGAGCACTCTGTTAGTATTATCACTAAACACATTTGTTTAAAAAAAAAAAAAGCTGTGACAAAGACATACAAGAAAAATGTAATATACTAATCTATCATATGAGCCAAATACCTTGGCAACATTTATTCAGCTTTGCGCTAAACACTTGATCTGATCATAACAAAATACAAGTGTTGTCAAATATTGGCAGCTTCCCTGCATCCATAAAGGAACATAATTCTATAAAATCAATGTAATACAAGTATTATCACAGAGGTTTTTCTAGTTGATGCCATAAGCACAATTTACACACTCTAATATGGTGTCAATATCCAAAACTTTCCTTTGTGAAGTTGGTAATATTGTTTTATGAAAGACTACTACTTTTTGTGTGAATGGCAGTTATACACCACCTGACACTTGTGCATAGATACTTTCCCATTTAGGCATTAGGCATAATTTTTTTAAATTTTACAGTCATAGAACTCATTTCAATTCAGAATAAAATAAATATATTATTCAAAATTTATTACTATTAAAAAATATAGGAAGAGCTAAGATTTGAGTAACCCACATTTAATTACCTACTATAAGGTAAGGCACATCAAGGACCTGAACCCCCACTTTCTACTTTTAAGGAACTATCCTGCTTCCTCCTTCTAACAAGGCAACCTAAGTCAGAAGAATAAACGTTAGTAAATAAAAAGTTTATACCACACTATGTATAATCTGGTTTGGTAGAATGGAAATCACGCTTGTGAGCCCATTTGAAAAAAAAACAAAAACCCCAAACCTAATTCACACATTTTCCTCTGCCTAATTCTAACCACTGTCCCAGAAGTTACCACTCTACATTACCATATTTTTAAAAAGAAATTTCACGGAGCTTCCATTCTGCAGCACTTAAGAGGACAGTTCTACATACTTCACTAAACCCAAGAAAAACCTGCAATACTGATTGCCTACCTGTAATTCAGGATGTACGTGTGAGCCTGACTCTAGCAATACGGACAGAAGGAAAGTAAGAGAAAAAAAGAGCTCTAGGAATTGCGGTAACTTTGGAATAAAAAGATTTCAACAGCTTCATCCCAAACCAATTGTTTCCATAGTAGTAATAATGGTGGAAGACACATTAAAATGCATTAAACCACTTTAAACCCGAGTTGTTGTTCATTCCATGTTCATGCTTATCATATACACAAATAGCTATTTTACCAAAGACACAATCACTTTCTATTTGCTTTGTTCCTTCACATATTACTGCATAAGTCAGTCTTAAAAACAGCAATGGAAATACCATTCTTTTCTATACTGGTGCCTAATGACAATAACATACATCACCAAGGACCCAACTGCTGCATGTCCTTGAAAATAGTAAGTTTCCCAAGTTTCCAAGTTGTATAGTGTGAATTTTAAAATACATATAAACAAAAATGATAAAAATAGCATAGTACTAAACATGTGAGTCATTCACAATTGTGCCACAGAAATAATAAGCATTTCCTAATGGGGCAAACAAGTCTTTTACCTAGTAGTGGCCTGTATTTGCTGTTCAAATATCAAATAATAAAAGGCTAGACAGTTTTCCATTTCGTATCTGTAATATTTTAAACAGCTATCTTCAATAAAGCAGCACATGGAGCTCAAACAACGACCTGAAACAGCACTATTTTACTTGAATGCTTTTGTAATGCAATGGGGCCGCTGCTTTTTTAATCAAATTTCATTTCCCAGCAATAATTTTAATAGCTACTTTAAACCTATCCCACTCCCTTAAGGGATGTTGGACTCCGATAAAAACAAAATCACGAAGTTGTTTTCTTCTACCACAGAAGCAGGCTTTAGTAATAGCCATTTCTTTTATTAGCACCCTGCTGTTCAGCTTATTAAGGGGGGGGGGGGGGGGGAGTTCTTCCAACAGATAAGGAAAAAGCAATTATTCCTGGGGGAGCAGTTAACCCTCTCCTGACTACTAAGGCCCAAAAGCGTCCCCTGAAGTAGATACAGGAAGAGGC